>JBAMJV010011849.1:0-28735 GCA_037951105.1 Echinarachnius parma | reverse complement strand
GGAGGTGTTAGGGGGGAGTTGGGGTAAGATTGGATGTATTTGGAGTGTTGTTTTTTTTGTAATATGAGGTAATGATTAGGTTAAGGGGTTTGGATATGTATGAATGGTGGTGTAGGGATAGAGGATAAATGGGATGAAGGATGGTGGGGATTGGGATTGGGGTGGTGTGTTATTTGATTAGTTTTTTGATTATTTAGTTTAGTGGGTTGGGGTTGGGGTGGTTTATGGTTGTTGGGTTTGGAGTGGGGTTGGGATGGGATAGTGTTATGGGTGTGGAGTGGGGGGTTTGAAGAGGTGTGGTGGGGTGGGGGTGTGATTGGGGTTTGTGTGTTTAAGGGTTTTAGGGGTATGATGGGGAAGGATATTTATAGGGTGATTTGGGAGAGAGATTTTATGGGTGTTTGGGGTAGGGTATTTTGGTGAGGTTTGAGGGTTAAGGTTGTTGGGAGAGAGGTTGAGTTGGGGTGTTGAGAATTGTAGTTTTGGTAGGATAAATTTTTGTTGTGGAGGTGTTTGTTGTGATGGGGGTGTGGGTGGGATATTATTTGGATTGTATGGTGTGGTTAGGTTTAGATGATATTAGTTTGATGGGGGGATGGGTAGTGATTATTGTTGTAAGGGGGATGGGGGTGGGGGTGTTTGTTGTAGGTGGGGTGGGGAGAAGTTGAAGGGTTGTGTTGGAGATGGGGGGGATGTGGGGGGGGAAGTGTAGTTATGGGTGAATGGGGGGTTGTTGGGGGTTGATTAGGGGGATGTTGTGGGTTGTGATGATATTAGTAGTTATATGTGTTGGTGGGGGTGAGGGGAAGGGAGAAAAGGATTAGGTATTGTTAGGTTGTGTTATGGTATTGGTGGTGGTAGTGGTTGTGGTGGTGTGATGTAAGGGTTTTTTTTGTTGAATAATTGGGTTGGGGATGGTGGGGTTTGGTGTTATGGGATTAATATTTTTGTTATTTTGAGAAGTTTGGGGGTGAAAGGTATTGATTGTTTTATTGGTTTAATGGTTTTTGTTGGGTTGTTGTTATTTGTTAGGTTAGGGGGGATAAGGGTATTGAGTTAGGGAGTGTTGGGGGTATTTTGTAGGGAGGGAGTTGGTATGATTAGGAGATTTGGTAGTGTATAGGGGGTTGTGTGTGGGTATTTGTTATGATGTGTTGGTGAGTTTTGGGGGGATTATGGTGGGTATGGGGGGGAGGGGAGTGAGGTGGGTTGGAGGTGTATTTGAGTTAAGGGTGAATGTGGGGGAGTATGTGGGAAGAGAGAATAGAAAGGAAAGGTAGTGTTTTGGATGTGGGATTAAGAAAAGAAGAGAATGTGGGTAGTAGTGAGAGAGTAGAGGGGTTAGAGTTGATTGGATGTTTGTAGATGTGATTGGTTTTAAGTGGGTGGGGGGTTTATAATATTGTATGATTGGGTGGGGTTGGGTTGAGGTAGTTGTGAGGGATGGTGGTGGTTAGGTTTGTTTTGTTGTGGGTGTTTGTTTTTGTTGGATTATGATTGTATGATTTTAGTGTTTTGTTATTTATGGGTAACATGGGGTTGCATATGTTTACTTTATTTGTTGTATTAAGTATAAGGGGAGTTGGATTATTTGAAGTGTTAGGGGGTGGTGCGTTCATTCTATTCGTGAGGTGGTGTATTGTCATTGTTTGTGATTTGAGTATTGGAGTTGTGATGTGTTGTTAGATTGCATAGCTTTGTGTTGTCGATTAGTAAATGGGTCCCTGGGGATTGTGTATATGTTATTCAATCATATTTGACTTTATTGGTGTAAGGTGTTTATGGGTTGGTGTTTTTATGTATTAACTTGTCTAGCATGGTTGTGAGTGTTTATTTTATTTATACAGTCGGTTTGTTTTATTTGTTGTATTCTTAATGATGTTAGTTAATATGTTGGGTGATTAGGTGGGGGGGGGGTAGGTGGAAGTAGTGTAGTAGGCTGTGAGTTAGAATCATATGTGTTGTTGCAAAACCGTTAAGGGGAAAATAGATTTCTGTCAGATATCATACTTATGTTGGGGGTTGAATTTAACGATGTGATATTGTATTGCATTTATTAAGGTAGTTAGTTATTAGAGTGTTAGATATCTTATGGTTGAGTTTTATTGTGAGTGGGGGGGGGGGGGTGATCTAGACATAGGGTAGTAGCTTGGTGTATTTGTTTATTGTATTTTGGGTTGATGGTAGGAGTTATTGATACTGAGTAGTTGATATAGGTTTACCTGATATTTCATATGATGATTATATTTTATAGTATATATATATATATATTATAACATTCGCGCACACACACACACACAACACACACACACAAACACGCACACACCGTACATGCATGTCTATACTAATTTTGGGGAGGGTATGGGAATGGGTTTACCCCTCCCATGTGGAGAAATGGTATACATTTGTGTTTAAAATATCACTTTAGAAGTATTAAATTGTTTATGAGCAAATGCTTCAAGCACAAGCAAAAGTTCAAGCAATAGCTTAAATTTGTGTAACCCCCTTAAAATTTGGGTTACTGGACATGCCTCATACATTTTATATTGCTTGCTGCTATAGGTCAGCGACGCCTCCCCATCCCCTTTATTAACCGCCCTCTTTTTGCTCTTCATCTATTTCCCCCTCTCATATTTCTCTTCGTCTTTTTAGTTTATCTTCCCCTCCCCCGTTTCTTTAATTTTCATCTTCCCATCCTTTATTTTTGTATTCTCTGTCTCTCTCTCTCTCTCTCTCCTCATGTTAGTCTACATTTTCCCATTTGTCTTCCACTTCCATTTTAAATTGGGCTTGTTGGCTTTTAAACAGTGGTCATTCCGGTTATAGTATAGGCTTTGATGGTATTAGTGTCTAGAAGGACACAATTACTGAGTTAGCGCTTGTCATAAATGTAACATTTTGTGATTATTGTACATGGGATTAAGGTTTAGTGGAATTGACACAATGAATGCTCCCCTTTTGTTATATAAAGGACTACAGAGCAAGAAGGAACCGTTTGTTTGGCTAGGGAGAAAATCTTTCATGGCCAAGTTTTTATTGATTTTATACCCCCCCCCCCCCCCCCCCCCCTTGCACTGGATGTGTACATACTATGTTTGCTACATGATGAGATATGAACTTTATAGTTTAGTGTATTATAATGTACTTTGCTGTATACGTTATTACTTCTTAGTAAAAGCTCTAGATACATACATATGCATGTTATACATGTACTTTTGATATTGTTGTTTATAGTATCAGAAACAATGATGATTGATTCGATTTTAAAGAGTTGATACAGTAATCTTGATTGTAATATACATGTGTGTTATGTTAACCTTTATGATAAGTGTATTAAAGGTTGAACACTACTTTGATGTGAGAATATAGTGGCAAGATTAATGTTATGTTTTAACTTATGATTGAAACATTATTGCAACATTGATACCCTAAGTTTGGATATACATGTATATAGTACATTCACTCATAGTGGTTTGCCTTGAAATGTATTCAGTAGGTACCACACTTAGCTCTACCTTGAGCCAGTGATTTATTTGTTGCGTTCATAAATATGCTGGTAGGTCTATGCTCTTTTAAAGGGATCTCTTTGTTCATAGGACTGGTCTACAGCGACCATGGCTCCTATTGAAATCACCCCCCCCCCCCCCTCACTATGTTCACCCAAAGAAGTGACCATTGTCCAATGATATTGCCCCTTCTATTAATGTATTAAAGGAGGGACCAATGAGATGAAGTGATATTAACATTAGTTGGGATGATAATTCCTGATTGGTCAGGCATGTTAAATATACCTTTGTGTGCTAACAAGTTTTGTAACGTTTAACAAAACTATGTGATTTAGTGGCCTCATCACCATTTGCCTTCTACCTGTCATTACTTCACTACATGTTTGGACATTCTTTTTTAAGTATGGACTGTGTGCTCCAAATTTTTAAAGGGTTGATTGTTTGAAGATTCTTTCCTTTGATTTTTGTTATTTGAAACTGCAGTTTGCAGAACCTTATTGATATAATTTTGGAGTTGAATATGAATAAGTTGGTGTGAAGAGAGGAAAGTTAATTCTCATCCTCAAAGCCCGATTTAATTGGAGCTGTTTGATATTGATGTCACATCACAGTCACCATTTTAGATCCTAGAAGAATAAACGAGTGTTGGCTCTTTTGTATATAGGTAAGGCAGCCATATCATTTTGTTTTGTATACATTCAGAATGTGTGAATTATGTATTTGTTGAGAAGTATTATGAGTATATAGATGCATTATGTTTATTTTATTGCATGCAGAATAAGTCTTGTATAATTTAATTTCAATGAAGTGTTAGTCGAGAATTCCAATATACATACAATTCTTGTTTGATAACTCTTGTTTGGGATTCATAACTTAAATAGATTATGTCTGATGAGCATTTAGATTTGTGTACAGATGTATATGTGAACTTGACTGTTTCATGAAAATTGTGATATGAATATGTTAGGCCCGAATGTTAGGCTGAATAAGCAAATTGTAGCTGCTTATTATATTATAAATAGAGTGCTTGTCATTGGAACTGGCACACTTTAAGGCTTGACCTGATACTGAGGTCATGGGATATGTTGGGGGAACACCCATTGTGCTATAAATAGTTTAGATGCCCATTACAGGGCTGAGGGAGTAAGTTATAATATGCAGACTGAGTAGGATGGATGCTAATGATGATATGTGACCTTACCCCACAACACGACCGTTATGTCGCTGTGGTAGTTTCTCTTTTATTAGCTAAAATAGTAAAATTTTGTTCAAAATATGAGATTTAGGATTTTGATATTTCCTGAATAAGCATATTTTAATCTAGCTTCTGTAACATTTTGAGCGTCGGAAATCATGTTTAGATATTATTTTTTAATCTAATAAATGTGATCTTATTACAACGCTTTAATGGAAACTGATCTTTGAAATGGCCCGTTTATCCCTTATTTTAAAAATGCTTCAGCCATATTTCAAATCTTTGGTGTTCATTTTGAGAGGGTTTGCTTAGTCCAAATATGACGAATGATATACCATTTTAAAGGTAATGACTTCTACTGTTATGTCATGCGAAAATCAGCATAATCATTTTTCCCGACTTATTGGTCGTTTTGTGGTGTAAGGTCACATATTATGTTTATACTAACACTCTATTTATAGTGTACATTGTCACTGGTACAGTTTATTCCAGGAAAGTTAAGCTGCGCGTGGATGCACTGTTTAATCCAAATTGCGATATAGATGATAACACTATATAATATAGTGATTATTAGAGTAATAATGATATGATTATTATTCTTGTCTTAAAGTTGATCTTTTGTGGAACCCCGAATCAAGTAATGCTGTTCAGGTCGCTCAGATAGACACAAGCTCACTATTTGTGTTGCGGCAGCATTACGGGTTTATAATGTGATTGAGACTAGAACTTTGTTGTATGGAATGTACTCTGACCATATAGGCTATTGCATGCGTTATTATATATTAACTAACATTGTGTTATTCTTTGATAAGAAAATTAGATGAAAAGCCAAATTGGGATTACTTTTATTGAGAAGCCTGAAGGTTTGAATGCTAAATGCTGGCATTACATATCTAGATAAATGATGTAGTTATAATTTAGTATGTTGTATTGTACTAGAGAAAGCTTTGCATTTTATTTCTTTTGTATAGTCCATCATTCTTTAATGATGCCGACATCGGACTGGGTCTGATATACTTCTCTTCGGCTGCGCGACGTTTGCAACCCATCTCTTCTGTCTACATACAAGTTTACCTTCCAGCTACGAATAGCGCGGAACGATATAATATAGAACCGCGATACACTTTAATTTTAAGATAATAAGCTTTAAATGCCGGGCTTTAGGATAATTATATAGGGTGATGCGTATAAGTATGCCCTACCTGTATCACAAAGTCTTTCAAACATATCAAACACACTAGAGATTAACAAATTTCAGTAAAACTAACAAGTGATTTAGAGTTTGAATACTTATAATTACATCTGTCAATAGCTTTCACCTCCCTGATTCTCTATCACCTTCCAACATCGTTTCTTCCAGCTCCTGTCACCTTCCAGGAGATTTGGAAGAATTGCGTGACGCCCCTTTAAATCAATGGGTGATTTCAAGTATGGTGTTTGGGGTTGGTGTTAGTGTTTATTAAACACTAACACCGGCCTTAGGCGCCATATTTGAAATCCCCCAATGTCACTGTATACCATCCTAACACGAAGTCATCTCAAATATGGTGCCTTAAAGCCGGTGTTAGTGTTTAATAAGCACTAACACCAACCCCAAACACCATACTTGAAATCACCCAATATCACACCCGGAAGTTCTGAAGCACACTGTCCAAGAAAGTCTGTAAATTCCACAAAAAACGCTCAAATTTGCTGGGAATTGTTTCTACATGTAGACTGACATCTTGTTTACAAAAGTTCATTGACATTTACTCACTGTGCCTCAGGAAGAACACGAGAGAGCAGCATTACTACTTATACAGGTAGGGCATACTTAGCTGCATCAATAATTTGCCTGCCCGACCCTAGCAAAATAATGGTTTATATTTCACAAAAGAATCGTTCCGGTTGTGCGAACATCGTCAAATTAGGGGATTGTAACTAGTTCAAATTCAAGTTTAGTTTATTTAACACTTTATAAAAAACAACAAGACTCATGACTCATGACTATAGTTAATCGTATCTCCTAATTACATAATATAGACGGTTACAGTCCGTTATTCCGAAGGTTCGTTATTCCGAAGGTTCAGTTATTCCGAAGGTTCGTTATTCCGAAGGTTCGTTATTCCGAAGGTTCGTTATTCCGAAGGTTCTTTATTCCGAAGGTTCGTTATTCCGAAGGTTCGTTATTCCGAAGGTTCGTTATTCCGAAGGTTCGTTATTCCGAAGGTTCGTTGATCCGAAAATAAAATCGGGTTCGTTATTCCGAAAATGTAATCGGGCTTGTTATAATACTATAGTTTGTGTTTTGTTTATTTAATTTACAGCCTGCATTAAGCATACCCCTCCCCCTTTCCCTCCCTTGGCCAGACCAATCAAACATTTAAGTTTATTTTATCTCTTTATATGAAATTATAGCATTATAACAAACCCAAATTCATTTTCGGATTAACGAACCCGATTTCATTTTAGGAATAGCGAACCTTCGGAATAACGAACCCTCGGAATAACGGACCTTCGGAATAACGAACCTTCGGAATAACGAACCCGATTTCATTTTAGGAATAGCGAACCTTCGGAATAACGAACCTTCGGAATAACGAACCTTCGGAATAACGGACCTTCGGAATAACGAACCTTCGGAATAACAAACCTTCGGAATAATGCAACAAATGTTCGGATTAACGAACCCTATTTCATTTTCGGATTAACGAACACTCAGGTATAGGAAATTTGCGTGTTCGGAATAACGAACCTTCGGAATAACGAACCTTCGGAATAACGAACCGCACCCATATAGACAACATTATTATTTCTAGATATTCTAGTCAAATTACGTATCTTCCCCCCCCCCCCCCCCCCCCCCACCATGGCGGGAATAAATCGATGCCTATATGTAACAAGTTGACAAGGTAAGAAAAGTAACATAAATACAAGGCATACAAAAGTTCAAGATACAGTGTAAACAAATAACGGACACAATTATATAGTGTAAGGAGTCGGTAGAATAATAATAAATAAATAAATAAATAAATACAAATTCGAACAAAATCAATAGGTGATACGTATGATATAGGCCTACGTATCACCTAATAATCATCAATATCATAATAATAATCATATTCAGATAACCATGTCTCTGTTACAGCAATTATTGAAAACTTTCTTTGAATACTATCTAAAAACAATTTCATGTGATCAAAATTACTATTCATGATTCTGCAATTAATATGTACACATGAAAATCTACTTTTTAATCTATCTTGAAGTAATGTATGACTAAATTCATTATTAGAGCACGGTACAACTTCCTGAATAGGGAAATACGAAGGAAAACGAAAGGCTGCCGGGATAAATGGTTACAAGATTTGTGTAAGAGAGTGGAAACCTCACATCAGGCCACCAAGTCCAAGGAAGTTAACTCTACAATCAAACAAATTACCAAGAAATCTACCATCAGAATGCAGGCAGTAAAAAAACAAAGATGGAGAAATTCTCACTGAGACAACCGACGTCAAAGACAGATGGAAAGAAAGTTTTGAAGAATTATACACCAAGGAGAACCCCAAAACTGAAGAAGCCACAAACATTCCGCAGATGGCCAGCTTGGATCCAGTTCCAGACATTCTGCGAGAAGAGGTAGAATGGGCAGTACGAAAACTTACAGATGGAAAAGCACCCGTCTTCGACTGCATCACAGGAGAGGAACTGAAAGCTGCTGGGGCACCAGGCATTGACATGCTTCACACTTTATGTAATAAGATATGGCAAGAAGAAACATTTCCAGCTGACTGGGGAAAGGCCGTAATAACCCCAATATTCAAGAAAAAAGACAAACTTAACTGCGGAAATTACCGAGGTATCAGCTTACTCAGCCATGCAGGGAAAGTGTTTAGCATAATTCTCCAACAACGGCTCAAGAAGAAAACCGAAGAGGTGCTGCCTGAAGCACAAGCTGGATTCCGTCCAGGACGATCTACAATGGACCAATTATTCACCCTGAGACAAATGATAGAAAAGAGTCTTTTCTGCTGCTACATCGATTTTGAAAAGGCCTTCGACTCAGTCTGGCAGGAAGGTCTGTGGAAAGCGATGAAGTTCTTTGGATTTTCCTCAAAATACATACACCTACTTCAAGCACTCTGCAAACAGTCTAACAGCGCAGTTAGAGTAAATGGAGAACTGACAGATTGATTTAAAACCACAGTTTGCGTACGTCAAGGTTGCGTCCTGTCCCCCCAACTATTTAACATTCTACTGGAAGTTGTGATGTTGTATGCTATACACGACACTATGATTGGCATACACGTACAGGGACAACTGATCAACAACTTACGCTTCGCTGATGACATTGTCCTAATAGCAGACAGTGAAAGGGACCTTCAAACATTAGTCAACCAAGTGAACGAGAGCAGCACAAACTTTGGACTGAAAATTAACATCACAAAACAAAAATACAAGTAATAAGCAAACAGCCTCAAATACTAAAGATAAACATTGATGGAGACCAACTTAAACAAGTGGAAAAGTTTACCTACCTGGGAGGAGCAATAAGCCAGACAGGATCATGCACCGAAGAGATACAACACCGCATTGGCATGATTGGGAAGGCATTAGGAGCATTCCAGTCGCTCAACAAAATCTGGACATCTAAAGACATACGATGCACAACAAAGGTAGAGATCTACAAAGTCCTGGTATTATCAATTCTACTCTATGGTGCAGAGACATGGACGCTGAAAAAGGTGGACGAAAATAGACTCCACACCTTCGAGATGACATGCCTCAGACGGATCATGGGTGTGACCAGACTTGACAGGCTAAGAAACACACACATCCGAACACAACTAAACATGGAATAAACTATCATCGAAAGGGTTGCCACAAAGAGACTAAGATATTTTGGACATATCAACAGAATGAGTCCAAATAGATACCCCCACATCCTACTCAACGGTAACATTCATGGTAAACGCTAGCCTAGGCATCGTGCTGTTTGGCAGGTTCTACCGGCAGTGTACTAACCGCGATATGCCGAATTTGAGCGCGCAGCGCGAAGCCTATCGTCAGTCATGAACGTGAAAAGTTTTATTTTCTTTTATTTACATAGAAAATCTTCGTAGAATAGCTACGAAGCCCATATTCATATGCCACAGACCAGGTTGATCAGCTGTTTGTCAGTGTTAGTCTTCGTTTGGAAGCTGCCTTGTAAAACCAAACGCGCAACCTTGCACAATACACTGTTAGTGGCATAGAGTAGTGGTTGTTATAGGGTCTCCGCTTCAGACTAGCGTAGGCTGTATGCACTGAACACCGCTCTGCAGTGCTCATGCGGACGCGTCCATTATTTATAGGGTACGTCATTAAAGAATATGTTGTTTTCTTTTAAAATAAAGAGTTGAGATTTGATATGGATGCAAAAAGGTATTTTTATGCTTTAGTTTGTATTGTAATGTATCTCATATGTTATCATTATGAAAGTTATGATAACATTAATGTCTGATACTAAATAAACCCCTTAATACACGGTGGAACACGCCACCGATTAGGCATACGGTATCCACATCTAGCGATCTGATTGGTTGATGATTTCTCTCATGAATTTGCTCATTAATAAATTACTCCGAATCGAGTGATTAAAGGCTATAAATGGAGCCAGTTTAATAGTATCTAGCTCTCTCACAGCTAGCTAGCTCGCGATCGCATATAGAATCTCCAAGCCATATAGAGCCTTGACTAAAGGCTAGGTAAACGCCCAAGGGGAAGACCAGAAAAAAGATGGATCGATTGCATCTAGGCAGACTGCAACAACAGGCACCTTGACTCCCTGATTTAGGCCAATAGACTGACCGAAGACCGGAAGGCGTGGCAAGCCATCATGAAGCAGAAGCCATCACACATGGACGGCTTAAGTCAAGTAAGTCAAATTCATTATATTACTCAGGGGTGTAGTATGATTGCACTGGCCCATCATTGTCAGCTACCTCTCGTAGAGGAGATAATAATTCAGGAACATTTTGCAAATTTATAGAATGTAAGGAGTTTTAGATTACAGCACGATCATGCATCTTTCAACAACACGCGTAAGAACATACACACAACAATAATAAATGGATTAAAAATTGTGAGTATAACTTAAAAACGTGATTGAAAAAATGTGATTAAAAAAATAATAATCTTCCAGTAAGCCGCATATTTCTAAAAATAATCAGACATAATAATGTAATTAGAATTATCATAAAAATGTAATTTCACTTTTAAAAACAATAAATAATCATAAATAAAAGAGTGGTCAACATATTGTCCATATATACTGTATGTGACATAAAAGTTATTTAAGATGTTTCTCAAGTGAGAGAGGCAAGAGATCAGTCTTTTCCTCTCCATGTTGTTCGAGTCCTTCACTGTTGTGAACAATGGGTAAAAACTGCAATGAACATCAAGGAGTTTCCAGTGCTGGTTAAAAATACCTGCTAGTGCAGATCTATGGACAAAATGCATATCATAATAACCAGATTGCCTACATGGATATAGGTGTCTAATACAGGGTGGCCCCCAAAAGGAACTGGGCACTTCCCAAAATACAGTAACAAGTTGATTATGCCCATCGGATAGGGTGTCTTTACCAATAAAAACGATACCAAGAACAGTAATTTTGGCCGTGTAGTTTTGTTTTAGGGCACTCTGAGTGACACCCTGTCAGGTTCCCATTTATGTCGATTTTCACCAAGTCACTGCCTGATAAATCGCACTTCCTGCCCGTCATAGCATCGAACAACCATGCCCATTCTCTTGGCACACAGCTAAATGCACACTAACAGCGCGCGTATTGCTCGTTGTTCTGTTTATAGACCCTACATTATCTACATAGTGATCGTCTATTTCAAATGAATGGTTTTTCTAAGTAACAATTTACATTGCTATGCATCATCATGACATCTCGCAAGTCTTGGTTCTCGATGTAACGCTCCCCGTAAAGGGACTTAGTAACATTGTCCAAATCCTCACAATCCAATTGGAATTCTAGCGGTTCCCTTAACAATTAAAGTTTGGGACAGGTTTTGGTTTTACAAATCTCCCTTTCCTTGAAAAGATATTTACGATTTAAGTGTTCAGATGTTAAATTATCCACTGGACCGTCAAAATCGTGTACAAAGTGAATGCAATGCGTTAGTGAATATCAATTGCGTTTTTGCTCATTACTCGGCCATATAACGTCCATTTAACTTGAAATGTTCAAAATATAAATCTGGGGCCCAAGATTTATTCAATAATATCAAACAAATATTAAAACCCCTTACACTAGTTCTAAAAATGTTAAAATCATTTTTGGAATAGTTACTGATACTTTGTTTAATTAATCATTATTTTAAACAAAACATCACATCACATGCTATTTTTAATTAAAATTGCTAAAAACCAATGAGCGCTCTTTCGAGTTGTAACGGCTCTTCTTAAATGATAACAGGCTTTTGAGCATTGTGGAGTTATAACTCATTATGAGGTGAAGGACTATTTATCAACTTTGAATGTAAAGAAAGCTTGTGGTTTTGATAATATTCCAGCCCGATTGCTGAAGAATGCTGCTTATGTAATTGCAAAACCATTACCTAATATTTATAATCAGTCATTATTGAATGGTGTGTTTCCAGAGGCAATGACAATAGCCAAAGTTACACCGATTTTTAAAAAGGGGAATAGAGATGTCCCAGGCAATTACAGACCTATTTCACTTTTGCCTCTTTTGGCCAAAATATTTGAGAAATTAGTAAACAAGAGGTTACTTGATTATTTTGCAAAGAATGATGTTTTGTATAAGCCCCAGAATGGTTTGCGTAAACACTAAAGTACTAAATTGTCTCTAATTAATTTGATTAATGATGTGCTTAAATCATTGGACAAGGGCATTGTAACACTAGGTGTATTCCTAGATTTCAAGAAAGCTTTTGATACAATTGATCATGGAATATTGGTTGGTAAATTAGAGCATAATGGAATAAGGGGCCTGCCTCTTCTGTGGTTTAAAGATTATCTTTCTCGTAGATTTCAGTTTGTGAATTATGATGGACATAGTTCATTACGACAGATAATAACATGTGGCGTTCCTCAGGGTTCCGTGTTGGGACCTACCCTGTTTTTGATGTATATAAATGATTTGCCAAACTCAACAAATTATTTTAATTTTAGACTTTTTGCTGATGATTCTAACTTGTTTCATACATTTCTGCCGAGACTGAATTCGGTTGATATGGATATAGTTAATGTGCATCTAGATAAGGTGTCCATATGGTGTAAGGTGAATAAACTTACAGTGAATCTCTTAAAGAATAATTATTTGTTAATAACAGGGAGTAGGCAACCAATAGTAACTCAAGGGGTACTAAATATAGCAGGGACTGAAATAGTCCGGGTTGATGTTGCTTCATTTTGTAGGAGTTTATATAGACCAACACTTGACGTGGAAACCTCATATAGAAAGGGTTAATAAGTGTATTAGGAAAAAGGTTGGTGTTTTATATAGATTAAGACAGTTCGTGCCAAGGTAGATTTTATTGTTAGTGTATAAAACGTTAATCCAACCGCATATGACATATGGAATTGAGGTTTGGGGAAGTAACTATGAAATACACATGAAATGTGTATTAATAAGCCAAAATATGGCACTAAGAGTCATAACATTTAGTCCAACTAGGACTCATTCAAAACCGATATTTCAGGAGTTAAAATTATTGAATGTGTATCAACTCCACAAACTATCTATTTGTGTTTTTATGTATCAATTATTGAATGATAAATTGTCTCAGTCTCTAATTCAGTATTGCTGTTTTATAGAACACCAATATGCGAGTAGACAAAGGGAAAGTCAAAAGTTGAGTGTGCCTAAGGTAAGGACTACGCAGGGTAAATGTTCAGTGTCATTCAGAGGCACACGCTTTTGGAATTATTTACCCCATATCTGTACGGGAGAAAGCATCAGTGTCTTGCTTTCGTAGAAGTCTAATATCACAAATATTAATATAATAATTGTTTTGAACTTTTAACCGAGGTTCTTGCCTTTTTGTAAATATTACGTTATATAATCCTTTATTTTTTGATTTAGTGTTTAGCCTAGATGTAGAATAGCTTGTAGTTTAAGTATGTATTCAACAGCGTTTCATATGTATTTATTTTATTCTCATTGTTGTGCTACTTATGTGTGTTAATGGTACCAGAAACGATTAGCATTTAATGCTATTTTCTGGTCCCAATTATCCTTTTAATATTAATGTTACACATTGAAATTTGATTGTTATATTGATGTACTTTTTATTTGGATAATCATCAAACTCAAACTCATCAAAAACATCAAACTCAAACTCAAACTCATACTCAACTATTAGTTCGTAAAGTTTACAATTATATTATGTGCGAATTTAAGTTACTAACATTTAGTTTGACCAAAACTTTGCTATCCCTTGTATCCCTTTTGATAATGTACTGATACTATTAACTCAGTTAGTTGGAAAGTGGATATAGCGCATTCTAGAACTAATCCCATCAATTGTAGAGAGCAAGAGACTGGTAATCTTACCGTACTGAGCGTGAGCGACGTCAGGATGCATTAGCTGCAAGATGAACACCGCAAGGAGCGCTACAAACGCAGTACCCATCCTCATTAAATCGTGGTATCCCAAAGATGTTGACGTTAAAAAACGAGTTAGCGTGGTTCACGTGGCTCCGCAATACACATGCAGAACCCCGCAGTATACGGGTTAAGTATTACCCGCCGTCTCGAAAGTTGCAACCACAGGTGGAACACAACAAAATATACCCACAAGTCTGTAGACCTTCAAGTATCTTAAAGATTCACCAACAAATGACCGCTTATCACTACTTTTCAGTCTAGTTCAAAATTAAGCTTCCATCGTGAACGTTCAATAATCATCATGAGTTTTTAGTTCGCACTTTTCTCACTCAAATTAATGCTCAAATTTGCGGTTTAAGAATCAGGACTTGTAAGGATATTAGTTACGCGACATACAACGCTTGTGTATAGAGTAGCCACTGTCACTCGCTCATGTGTCATACTCTAAACTGTTCGGATAAAGAATCACCATCATGTACTGTCGAGAGTGTTGATCAATAGGCGGGACTGGTTGCCCGAGCGACGGGGGGTATTGGGGACGGAGCCGGGAGCGGCATCACACTGTACGTGCTGGACCCCGTTAAAGATAGAGATACAAGCGATTGTAAGTTACAATTAATTGTAAGTTAGGTCATGTGTTCTGTATGCGCGAATCTGATTGGCTGAATCCCGCAAATTCGCTGACTCACAATTGCTTGTTACTTGCAATCGACTGTACGTATCTCTCTCTGCAACTGGGCCCTAGTATACTATTATAGTGACGGTTCAGACCGAGGAGTCAGAAACTGAATTGATTATACTTGCTGTTACACCTTATTTGTAATATGGGCAATTCCACGAAAAAGTGGACATGAACTCAAAAAAACAATTGGCTCTATTTCAAATCCTATTGATTTTTTCTGGATTATTTTTCCATACAACATGATCCTATGATTATATCTTTCAGTTCACATTATTTTTTTATTCTCGGGTGTCTCCTTATAGGAGAGAAACGGAAACCATACATGAAACTCCACACATGGGATTACCCTGTGCAAATTTCAGGAAAATCCTTATATTTTCTAAATTTTGGGGTATTTTTATTTTTTAAGGCACCAAATTTGATGACTGATAATCAAAGTACCTTTTCAGATTAAAATTTCAGTCTTTTGAGTGCTCTAAAGTATATTTTTTATTAATAAAATCCTCCGGACAAACTGTAATGTCCGTGACGCTGAAAAATGTAATGTCCGTGACGCAACGTTTTGTTGTCTAGATCACATATACCTGGCCCGTTTCGCAAAATCCAACTTGGATTCAATTCATCATTGCCTTGTCTATAATTGAATACCTAAATCACCTTTGTGAGGTCTCAGAACTCACAGATTTTTGCAAAGGTGTATATGGATGCAAAAAGTCATATCCAAAAAATGTAATGTCCGTGACGGCACACATTTTGCAGAATTACTCAGTAACGAATTGGATAAATGTTCTGAAACTTTATTTGCATACTTAACCAGGCTATTGCTTTGTAATCAAAATAAAAGTTAGACATTAGGTAGAGGTATGAATTAGTAGTGGCATTGGAAAGTCATGAAAATACTGTCTGTTTGTAATGTCCGTGACGCTGGAGTTGTCCATATAATCTATATACAGTTTTATTTAAATGCTAATTATAGGTTTTCCCATTCATTTAAACACTTTTGTCATTCAATTTCATTAATTTGTAATTCAAATTCGTCCCGAGGAAACACCAGAGCGGAAATCCTAACTTCAATTTCGTTTTTGGTCAATTAATTTAACCAAACGACCACACAATTTAGTCATTTGTCACACATTTTCGTCAATTGCAAATCAAATTCGTCTGTCACAGTTGCTGAACACATAACAGCGAAAGCAATTTCGTCAATTGGCAATCAATCTGATTCAAATTTGATTCAAATTCGTCCCATGTTTTTACGCTGTAAGTTTCTGTTTTATATTGTCTTGATGTAATTGTTTAATTGTAACATTTATCATTTAGGGGGTAACATACGAATGTATACACTCGATAACAAACTCAGACGCACAAAACACACGCACACACATACATTTGCACACATGCACACCAACACACAAAAAACACGTTTACCAAAATTTGCATTTAAATCCTTTTCAAGACTTACATTGAAATAATATAAATGTAAAACAATATTAAATAATACGTACACACACACGCACCCACACACATACACACGAAACACATACACACTCACATAATTATACCCGCCTACCCACCTACCATCCATGTACATAGTCATGACACAGTCAGGCAAATAGGGCTATATCATGTGATGAATTTGAATGAAAAAAATCACAAAATTGGTTTGAACAAAGACAAATTTGATCTTTACATTCACCACTCGCTCAGCCGCAGCGGCGGAGACGAATTCCAATGCAAATTGACGATTTTGAATGCGAAGTGTTTGAAATTGATTGACAAATGACGAATTAGATTGATAATTGACGAAATTGAAGTTGGGATGTACGGTCTGTTAGTTTTTCGGGACGGAATTGAAGTACAAATTAATACAATTGAATGACAAAAGTGTTAAAATGGATGGGAAAACCTATAGTAAACCGAGTGTTACACATATTTTGTGTTATATTTGCTATTGATAATCAGACTCTTTTTACTGCCCTGCGCTGGCAGTTCTATGCCAGTGTGCTGGGTTATATTTTTCATTTTCCGTTTACATAATTTGCATAATTATTAAAGTGAATATTAAAACATTAAGTTTATAAAAAGTTTACATGGTTTTAAAAAAGTTATCGCGAACATCGTGCCGCCGAAGTAGTTTGTCACTATGGCACGGGGAAAATAAAGTTTGCATACCACGAATGTAACACTCATTACATAAACTGTCGTGTATAGCTACGGAGGGCACGGGGGCACGTGACCCCCCCCCCCCCCCCCAAAAAAAAAAAAAAAAAAAAAAATGATAATAATAATAATAATAATAAATAAATAAATAAATAAATAAATAAATAAATAAATAAATAAATAAATGAATAAATAAATAAATAAATAAATAAATAAATAAATAAATAAATAAATAAATAAATAAATAAATAAATAAATAAATGAATAAATAAATACATAAATAAATAAATAAATAAATAAATAAATGAATAAATAAATAAATAAATGAATGAATGAATAAATAAATAAATAAATAAATAAATAAATAAATAAATAAATAAATAAATAAATAAATAAATAAATAAATAAATAAATAAATAAATAAATAAATGAATGAATGAATTAATTAATTAATTAATTAATTAATTAATTAATACAAATTAATACAAATAAAAAATTAAAACAAATTAAAATAAAAGATAAACCATAATGAAAAAAATGTAAGGGGACATTATCGATAAAGTCAAGAAAACCATGACATGTGCCCGTAATAATGTGTGTGCCCCCGCCCCCTGCCCCGCCCCCGCCCTCCCGCCCTCCCAAGAAACCAGTCCGACACGCTATGCTACTGATCATAACATGATAATGACCAGTCTCCTGATTGGTTTGATTACACCCCGTATTTCGAAATGCACCGTACGTCGATGTTGACGTCAAACAAACCTGTTGAAACCTGTTGAAACTCCGATTCAGACGGTTCAATTTAATAAGATCTCATCTATAGTTAATCGCAAGTCATACTGTATATCTTTTTTTAGTATCGATTCGGTAATAATTATATTAATAGTACTAACAGTTCATCACAGAAGGTTCAAAGCGCTCGTTGCATCACAAGCTCACAAACTTGGCCAAACAACCTAGCTTCATGGTCACCGATGGTCGTATCAATAGTAAGCATCGATCCAACTTGTTCTGGTGGTTCAAACTAATTGCATTTCGATCATATTTACTTGATAACAAATCACCCCCTTTCGTCCCTACGTTTATTGTTTGATTTTTTTTGTATAGAGCGTATCGAAGAAAACAAGCGATAATAATTATAACAATAGGTTTAATTTGAACTATCATTATCCAGCTATCGTTACTACTACATATACTCCTCCTCCTCCTCCTCCTCCTACTACTACTACTACTACTACTACTACTACTACTACTACTACTACTACTACTACTACTACTACTACTACTACTACTACTACTACCACTACCATGACTACTACTACAACTACTCAGGGGCGGTGCCAGGCAGGGGGGGGGGGGGGCAATATTACTAAGTTATTTTAATAACACACGCATCGTAACTATATCACAATATTGATTAATCAGAACGCTGATATTTCAAAATGAAATTTCGATCTAATAAATGAACAGCCTTGTATACGACGAGGTCGAGGCCTATTAAATTGAGGCTGTTGTCTTCAATGCGAAGGTCGTGTCCATCGAAGCACTTTATACGGCTAGCGTGTCTCTAGGCCGAACACTTAACATATACCTCTCATTTTGGGCCAGAGTTCAGAATTTTGACCCAATAATAAACATGATATAAGTATATTTGTTACTACATTAAAATTTGTCTTTGCGCTAGAGTGTATTGTTGGATCAAATCAAATACTAAAATTGTACGCTTTTCAATTTTAATGTCATTTAAACCCATAAATGTATTACCAATAATCAAATATTTATTCGAATTAAAAAAAATTAGTATAGGTTATTTCTGATCTGTGTGCTTAGCTTAAATCGACGTGAATGTTCACTTATTAAAGTGTAAGTTTAGAGGGAGTTTCAAGAATTATTTTTGGTGAGGTAATGAAAAGATAAATGTAATATATGAAAGAGCACACCATTCCAAAGACATAATCAAATTTGTTTGATCAAAATCGGTTCCGAAACAGCTGAATTATCCGTAGGTATATCAGATTGAAATAAAGGTTGGGGACCAACTTGTACTACAATGTAGCTTACTTTCTATGTTAGATGTGAATGTAGTCAAAGGATAGACCTGCCCGTGTTGGGACATAATGCCTCTAGAAGTCTTGGCAAGTATTTTCTTAGTGACCACCCCATTGAAAAAAGAAAACTAATGTAGTCACTGTAGACTGCTGACTTCTAATGTAGACTGGCAGCTCCATACGTTAGATTTTGTCCTGCATGTGTAGAAGGACATTTAAATATTTGTATAGTGATCAAGGGACAATGAAGGTGGGCGCTGCAGATAGTTGACTATAATATAGACAGGCTCACAAACTCTACTTTTCGTTCTTTCCATGAGATACAGTTTGGTAGCTACTATTGGCAGGTTCGCTGCTACCAAGAGGTGGGTATTAAAGGGATCTAGTGACGTTGTTGACAGTTTGGTAGCTACTATTGGCAGGTTCGCTGCTAACGAGAGGTGGGTATTAAAGGGATCTAGTGACGTTGTTGACAGTTTGGTAGCTACTATTGGCAGGTTCGCTGCTAACGAGAGGTGGGTATTAAAGGGATCTAGTGACGTTGTTGACAGTTTGGTAGCTACTATTGGCAGGTTCGCTGCTAACGAGAGGTGGGTATTGAAGGGATCTAGTGACGTTGTTGACATGTGCAACAACTGGCAAATGATTGATAAAATGTGTATTTCTGTGCTATAATGTGCCTACTGAATGATGTCTGGAAAGTCCGTATTAAAATGAATGCCATAATTGACCGAGTAATGAGAAAAAATGCAAGATTATATTTGCTAACTAATTCCTTGGCTTTATACACAGTTATTTGGAAAACCGAAAGTTGTTTTATATGCTTTTATTGATAATACGAATACAACGGGGTAGTATGAGAGCAGCTAGAGTTCCAAGTAAGTTTTGAAAATGTTGGCAGTATTGCTATCCCTTTAATCCCTGGTATAATATGTGTAAATGTGCAAAAAATGATGGATGGTTGATTAAATGTGTATGTTTATGATCTGACTTATTCACTTGGAAAGTGTGAGAAATTAACGTTAAATTAATATTAAATGGCCGAGTAATGAGCAAACGTGAAAGGTGATATTCGCTAACTCACTGCACTGACTTTGCACACGATTATAATTGTCCAGGGGATAATTTAAAAAAATCCGCATACTTTAATCGTAAATATCTTTATAACGAAGCGAAAATTCGAAAAACCAAAACCTTTCCAATGCTTCTACTGTTAATACGAACACAATTTATTATGAGGGAACCGTTCCAATTCCAATAAAGTTTTGAGGACGCTGACAATGTTACTAAATCTTTTGAAAGATATGTTTGACAGTATATGGAATCGTATATTAAGTCCTCACACAATAATTATAAACTGAGATCCCCCCGTTTCATTTGACCTACAAGAGCTTCCATCAAAATAAATGGATCCATGTGATCCCTGGTTTAGTTTGGGACTACTTGGGTGCTGAATTTGTATAATTATGTTTTCTTGTTCCACAAAGGGATCCAGTAGCTTTTCATGATCGAATGTGAATTTTGAACAGTTATGTACAATAAACACAATCAACACTTAACTGTTTAATAAATGGTGGACTAGGAGGAGACATGATCATATCTTATATTCCTATGTCAGTTGCGCTAATAATTATTGCTCGAATGTGAAATTTGAACTGAATGATATATTAATGTTCAACAATGGGATCTTGTAACTTTGTCTGGTTCGACCAAACTCACTTGCATCTCTAGAGGTTCTGTCATGCCTGGGCTTTTTCCTCGTACTTAACCCGTTGCATACGGGATACGGGTGGGCTATGTACAAAGTATATGGGGATTTCAGAATCTCGTAGGATTTTCAAATGCTATCTTTGTAAATAATGAGATGGTAACTTATTTTTTAATTTAATAAAACTTACATGTATAATTTGAAATGCATCCCCCAAAAAGGGCAATGAACTAGGAAAACAGCAGGAATCAATACATTACGATCAATGGCATCACTGATTGAGGAAGCTACGTATGACATGGGCACCCATAATTATTAGATCGTGCGCCCTGGCCAGTCCACCGTTTAATAAACGTGGATCTTTGTTGGTGATATTTAATATGGTCCACATTTCACATTCGAACAAGACTGCCTTAATCTGACAAAAGGAAGCCAACTGACTATTGGTAGTTTTTGTTTGTAAATGAGGATTTTTATGATGATATTTGTGCAGTTACTTTTTTTGGCCTATTAATTTCTCATAAACTGATTGTCAGGTGACTTTAATTTGTTCACCATTGTGTAGAGCATATCTCAATTACCCCAAAACAAGTAAAAAGACTATCCATAAAATTGTCAGTTGCTTCCTTTTGTCAGATTACGACAGAATACTTAAAGGGATAGTTGAGTTTTGGTAGAGAGGGCGCTAGACTACTTTTTTTTGTGAGGTAATGAAAAACTGAGTGTACAATTTGAAAGAGCATAATATTTAAATAATAAAATCATCTTTGTTTGATCAAAATCGGTTCAGAGACGGCTGAAATATCCATAAATATAACAATTTGTAATAAACCTGGGGCCCCAGGTTTATTAGAGAATTTTGAACCAGCCGTTAAAAATTCAAACAAATGCTTCCTCTTTTCAAAAAGTTACAAAATAGGTATTTAAATAGTTGTTGGTTATATCTCTATCTAATCACTATTTCAACAAAGCATCACATGCACAATATTTTATTCAAAATGGTTGAAACCGATGAGTGTTTAGAGAGCGCCCTCTTACGTTTTAACGGCTCTTTTTGAATGATAACATGATCTTTACTACGTCATTTTGTAATTGTGTGTTCCTTTCTAGTTATAACTATTAGTTTGTAATGTAATGATGCAGGTTTTGGTTACTAAAATTCAGTTTCATCAAAACTGTACTCTCCTTACAAGAACTCAACTATCCCTTTAATAGCAACTCTGGTTGACAGGTTGAGGTAGGTACGTATGGAATGAGTATCCATAATTGGATTGTGTCTCCTATTCCACCATTTTATTAAACATAAACATGTAAACATTTTGTGCTTGTATTTTATAATTCGGTACAAATTCAAATTCGAGCAATAATTACTAACACCACTGATTAGGTTAGGTGCCCTCTGACCTATAATAATAATAATAATAATACACAACATTTATTAGGCGCTTAATACGGTTGTTACTAAGCGCACCATTGTCTGTCTACAAATTATCAACCAAAACTTAAAATAAACACACAAATAGGAATATAAAATATGATCGTGCCTCCTAGTACACCGTTTATTAAACAATTAAGCGTTGATTGTGTTTAAACGGGTTAAACACGTACAATGCTCGCTTCAGGTTTTTTAAAATGTTATCTCAAGTTATGACATGAGATGGTAAGTTATATTTTTATTTGATAAAACTCACGAGTATAAATTGAAATGCATCCTCCCCCCCCCCCCCCCCCCCCCCAAAAAAAAAAGCAATGAGTTTGAAAACCACCAGGAATCAATTACATTTACGATCAATGGCATCACTGATTGAGGAAGCTAGGTATGACATGGGCACCCCATAATTATTAGATCGTGCGCCCCAGTCCACCGTTTAATAAACGTGGATCTTTTTTGGTGATATTTAATATGGGTCCACATTTCACATTCCAAGACTGCCCTAATCTGACAAAAGGAAGCAACTGACTATTGGTAGTTTTTGTTTGTAAATTAGGATTTCTATGATGATATTTGTGCAGTTACTTTCTTTTGGCCTATTAATTTCTCATAAACGGATTGTCAGATGACTTTAAGTTGTATCACCCATTGTGTAGAGCATATCTCAATTACCCCCAAAACAAGTCAAAAGACTATCCATAAAATTGTCAGTTGGTTCCTTTTGTCAGATTACGGCAAACTACTTAACCCTATCAAGCCCAAGCTATTTTGGCGTTCCCAGGCCCCAAGGGGGGGGGGGGGGTGGGGGGGAGGGTGGGTGCTCATGAGGCCCCCTCTATCATTTCTTTATTATTCAAATCAACCACTTTCATATTTGGCACATGTGTCAAGCAGGTCAAGCTCTACAAGTTGCAATCATAAACATTTGTAAAGGTCACCATAATGAGGGCGCTATTTACGATAATATGATACAAAACATAGAAAATGTCAGAATATAGAAGTTTTCGAGTTGTTTTCGCCGCGAATGGACTGTTATCAAGTAGGCAAATTTAACTTTTCAACATAATTATGTAATATTACATATTCTGGAACATAGATCAGAGACATTTCTGTGGAATTTGATGGGATTTAGAGGACCATTAGGTCCGCAAAGTCATTGTGGGCGTGACCTTTACACATCTTATACAAACACATTACAGTACATGATAATTTACGTATGCAATTTCTTCAATTTTGACCCTATAAACTTAAACCAAATGGATTTTTTTTCATATCAAAATGTTTGTTGACATCATAAGAAACCCTCATTGGCAGATTTTAATCACAAATATATCATAAAAAATAGATCACAAGAACTATATATGACTTAATTCTTTATTATATTCATTGTTTTGCGCCATTTTGTGCTTAAAAACAAAAGAAAAAGAAAAGAAATATCCATGAAATTTTTTTTCTCAGATTCATGACAACGTGTTACCGGTCATAAAGATTATAGGAATAAACTAATTCATGTCAGTACAACTGAATTTACAACATATTACACTAATTTTATATACTATATAAAATCACTTTCAATATAAGTTTACTAGATACCTGTTACTAATTGAAGATGAAAATACCATGTCAATACCTTGGGTTTTGTATGGAAAGGTTGTTCAATTCAAATTTAGAAGAAGAAAAAAAATCGGAAAATTATGAGAAACATAATCTCTTTAGTAACTTCTTATTATTTCTATTGTTTTCCGCCATTTTGTTCTTGAAAAACAAAGAAGAAAACAAAAACAAACAAGTGACATCTATTTTCTGATATTGTGACTTTACTTTTGTACAGTTTATAAATTTCAAATAGAAAACACATCAGAAATTTACACGATTTACTTGTTTAGTGCAAGGAAAACAAAATAAGACTTAAATTGACAAACATGCCTTTCAGAAAGTGGTTACCATGGCAACGCGGAAAAAACTGACACTATCTTTAAATTTCATACCAATAATGTCTCCTATAAAATGTTAGGAAAAGTCACCGAATTTGGTGAAAATTGGATACATTAATGTGGGCGTGGCAGAAAAAAAATATGGTAGGGGGGCTCATTCAGCCCCCCCCCCCCCCCCCCACCCCTTAGGCTTGATAGGGTTAATAGCAACTCTGGTTGACAGGTTGAGGTAGTTATATAAGTACGTATGAAAAGAGTATCCAGAATTGGATTGTGTCTTCTATTCCACCATTTATTAAACATGTTTGTAAACAATTCGGTACAAATTTCAAATTCGAGCAATACTTACTAACACCACTGATTAGGTTAGGTGCCTCTGACCTATAATAATAATAATAATAATACACAACATTTATTAGGCGCTTAATACGGTTGTTACTAAGCGCACCATTGTCTGTCTACAAATTACCAACCAAAACTTCAAATAAACACACAAATAGGAATATAAAATATGATCGTGCCTCTAGTCCACCGTTTATTAAACAGTTAAGCGTTGATTGTGTTTATTGTACTAAACTGTTCAAAATTCACATTCGATCAATAATTGCTTTAGTGACTTGAGGTAGTAAGGTACGTATGAAATGGGTATATTAATTAGATCGTACGTCCAAGGCCTTGGTGTATTATACGATTTCCCCCTCTTTTGGTTATAATAACTGTTCCATACACCTTTTACATTACAAGCTTTGCTTCTTTTTCGTTCCCCCATATTTCACAGTTATATTACATAATTATCGATCGATTGCGTAATATATAATGGTGTATAGTCTTCAGTGTACTTCACAATTGTATTTAATTCATGAATATATCATTTTGGTTATTATATTTACTTGTTAAACACTATAATTTGTGAAATATTGAAATAAATTCAAACATTCAAATCACATTTTTTTTGAGAAATAATAATGGCATCGCTGATTGAGGTAGGTATATATGAAATGGGCATCCAGATAGATCGTGCGTCCCAGTCTATCGTATATTAAACGTGGATGTTTGCTATAAATGTTATAAATTATTTTTGTATAAATCACATTCATAATGCAATAATGGCATCGCCTGTTTGAGGTAGGTAGGTATCAACTGGGTATACGTATAATTTAGATCGTACGTCCATTAAATGTGGATATTGATTTAATAATACGGGACATATTTCTCATTCGAGCAATAATGGCATCGACTGATTGAGGTAGGTATGTATGAAATGGGCATCCATATATATCGTGTGCCCCAGCAGTCCACCGTATAGTAAACGTGGACTTTGTTACATTCACATTCGAGCAATAATGGCATCGCTGATTGAGGTAGGTATGTATGAAATGGGTATCCAGATAGACCGTGCGTCCCAGCCCACGGCGTAACGTGTCCTGGGCCATCGTGCGAGCAGGGCGTGTTCCATGGCGGCTGGGGACCCGTTCGAGATCCGTTGTTGCCCATGGACTTCGATGCGCCGACGAATTCCTCCGCTCCTGTTAAAATGCAAGTCAGAATAGAAATGATAAGTTTAATTCCTAAAGAAGCTTAATACACTCTCAAACTTTGAAGAAAAAAACAGGTTTTTTTGGTCCTACTCTGTATACATGCCTATGGAAATATGGAAATTAAACTGTTTCATAATTTTGATTTTGATTGTATAATTTCTCCTAAAAATTGGAATAGTAGATTATCTACATTATAGCATATCAATGATATCGTAAACTTGTTTTTTTGTATGGAAAGTGGAATTAGCGTTTTTTGGAACCAAGCTGTTCAAGGATAATAATGCTTTTAATTCTGGCATTAATGTATCCTGCGTCATCGATATCATTAAGGGGCCGTCACAGAATCACAAACGAAGCCCGCCCGACTTCTCTGCGTGCTCAAAAGGGCATTTCGCCAGTGACCTACGGCCGGTGTCTGCGCGAATACAACTGCGGGCTCCGCCAGCGTTTTTCAGGGTTCGGGCCGACGTTCGGCAGGGCACCGAAACCTGGCTCCCAAATCAGCGATTTTCAAACGCCGAATTTTGAGGTCGCAGAGCTCGTAAACAGGTCGCCCATAGTTTGCTCAGGTATTTCGATCGATATTCGGTCGGCAATCTGACGATTTTAGACCATTTGGGGCTTTAAAATTCGGAGGGAGTGTCGGAAGAGCTGCGCGGCCGTCGCACACGGGCTCCCTACGATACCCGAACGCCCTCCTCCGTATACCGCCCGAATTGTAAAGCAAAATCACGCGTGTTTCGAGCGTATTCGTGCTGGTGTCGGGCCCGCGGTCGGGCGGCTTAGTACGGGCCCCCGGCCGGACTCCCTCCTGCCAAACTCAGGAATGTGGCCCCTGGTAACGGAAGACGCCGCCCCGTTGCGTCGACCGGAGCTCGCCCGGACGTCATCCGTGAGCTCCCAGCCGGCCGTTCTGCCCGCGTTGTCGGACGGGCACCGACAGACCTAGTTTATCATCATCGACCGAAACTTGGACGGTGCGCCCACCCGTATGTCGAGCTGTGTATCGCCCGACTACCATTTGTTTACCGGGCGGGCCCCGGCTCGATTTCTGATCACTAGTGTTCAAAAGGTTCGCCCGAGCCCCGTCCAATATGTGACAGGGTAGATTTGTAAGCTGAAAAATACGCTCGACTTCCCTCGTGCGGTGCGAAACTCGGGCGGACGCTCCTGGCGATACCACGAATTCGGCAAGAGTCCGTTGATTTGTGACGCAGGGCAGTTAGGACGGCGCCATTTGTAGAACCGGGCAGAATTGTGCGCCTGGGGACGTCACTTCACTTTGGCCGTGTATGCGCATGATCGATCACAATTTCGCGAGCAGAGGGCTACATTTTGTGTAATGTTTTCGCGAACCACAAAAATAGCAGAAATTGAAGAGAAGGGTTTGTATTACATGATAAAAATATGTTCGCGGAGATTTTCGCGAACAAAGGGTACCGCAAAAAATGAAAAAAAAACGGTTTGTGAAACATGTAATAATATGTGTTCGCGAGATGCGGAAAAAAATGGGTACAATGTATTTTATTTTTGTTCTCGAAATATGAAAAATAGTGTACCCTTACGCTGGAAAGGGACCGCAAAATATTTGGTACTCCTGTGCACTTGAAGTCTTTAAAAGGCATGAAAGGGGGTATGTTGTCTTAGTGTGTACTCGACATGCAACAAATTAGGGACAATTTTTGGATACCGATTTGTACCCGTGTTTGTATAAATTTGCTGAAAATAAAAACGCCGCAAAAAGGGGGTCATTTTTTTACCTCGAGAATGAGACACGTGTCACCTCCATTTGAATATGAAGTGATACCACCGGGGATCGTGCGTGACCAGTGCACAATCTATAGCATAACTTATGTTTCAGCTACTGAGCGTCTATAAGATAGATTCCGCCTGTCGAATTATTGCTTATTAACTAAGTCTATATATATATTTATCGATTCTAATTGTATGCTAAAATCGATAGTGAATTCTCGTTCTTTATGAGTCTACTCCATGTTAGCATCAATTCATGTCATAAGTTACAGGCAATTCATACTTACGTCTAGCACTGCGCTCAGCACTGGATAAATCCACTGCTAGACGCAGATATGAATCGGAATGTCTAGCATCAGTCTGTGCTCAGTTCCTGGTCAATAACTTTGATCCCACTGTTGATCCACTGTTTGATGCTAGAACACTTCGTCTAGCACAAGGTTGCGCATGCGCATTACGGCTATACGCACGCGTTCAGAATTGCTGCAAAGTCATCGTTACGATCACAATAGAAGTGTTACTAGTGCGCCTTGCCCAGTCATGTCCTAGACAGCTTTTCGACTCCACTGTTGTATTTATACTTGCGCGTCAGTTATCCACTGTTGATGCCGAGTATGAATGGTCGGCTTTTTCGTCTAGCACATGGCTCGGCAGTGGATTTATCTCCAGTGCCGAGCCAGTGCTAGACGTAAGTATGAATTGCCTGTTAGTATCTACAAAAATATTCAGGACACGATAGGGAGAAAGAAAATGGAATCATAGAGACATTTGCAAGTCTATAGAATAGCTTTTAAAAATAATCAATAACCAATGATTTCGATGAAACACTTTGAATCAAGCCCAATGTAAATGCTATTTTACTCAAATATATTTCAAGAATTTACTATTATCATAACTTGTATGGTTGTCATTATCATCGTCATCAGTATCATCATCATCATCATCATCATCGATCATCATCCAACATCATCACTCAATCATCAACAACATCATCTCATCATCATCATCAATCATCATCATCATCAACATCAATCATCATCATCTCAATCATCATCATCATCCATCATCTCATCATTATCATCATAACAAGTCGTTTAACATCGTTATAATTGATATCATTATTACATTTAAATAGTGTTTCCCTTACGTTTCGTATGTGGCGCACTCGCAGGGGCA
>JBAMJV010011848.1:7500-66643 GCA_037951105.1 Echinarachnius parma | reverse complement strand
ATGCGTTACTTTAAAGAGATAATTAAAATCGGTTAACTAACATTTGGATGTTCCCAAACAATATCCAATTGGAATTAATATCGAGCCTCTATATAATAATGTAAGATGATGATGATGATGATGATGATAATGATGATGATGATGATGATGATGATGATGATGATGATGATGATGATGATGATGAAGATGAAGATGATGATGATAACGGCGATAGCATTGATGATAATACTACTACTACTAATGATAATGAGTCATGGTGACAAAGGTGACGATGAATACATAGGGTGATGATGACGATAACCAAGACGACGACGACGGTGATGATGCTGATGATGTCATCACAGACTGATCAGATGCTGATTATAATGCATGATGATGATGTTGACATGCATCGATGATGATGATGATGATGATAAGATGATGATGATGATGATGATGATGATGATGATGCGATGATGATAACAACAATAATAATAATAATGATTCTTGATGACAAAGGTGACGATGCATACATAACGTGGTGATGGCGTTAACCAAGTCGACGACGGCGGTGATGATAATGATGATGATGATGATGATGATGATGATGATGAAGAAAATGATGATGATAGTAAATATGATGATACAGATAATGATGCCATACTGATCAGAATATGATGAGGGTGATGACATTGCTGATTTGAACAAACATTAAATGCACAAATGTGTATGAAAAAGGCTAACAGTAAAACCAATGATTTTTGTTAAATAGCTCCCTCTTCAGTTGTAACGACTCTTTGGATGATAAGGGGGTTTTATTTAGTCGTTTGTAATTGTGTATACTTTTCGAGCATGGTGAAGTTATAAATATTTTCTTTGTACCCTAATGGTGCAAGTTTTGGTTACTAAACTTAAGTTTGACCATTGCTTACTATAATCCATTTAATTGCTTACTGATCATTACGTCACTGGCAAATGTGTTTCATTGTCCGTTGAAAATGTTTTAGGCCGCGACAGAGAAATTTCATTTTACGAGGCCCAGACCATCGGTTATGATTATGATCAAAACCAATACAATATTCCAGCTACAAGTTGTACAGGGTGGGGGGGGGGGGGGGGGGGGGGGGGGGGGGGGGGGGGGGGTTGTTCAAACCGCAATTGTTTTTGTCAAAGGGGGTTTGAACCACACTTATTTCAATCGGATACATACATCACTCGAGGTGTTTCTGAGTTTGTTTTATCTTTAAAACCACATGCACTTTAAAATACTCCCTTACTTAACGTATTCATATATACCTCGCAAATTAATGATGTCTTGAATTAAGCGCCCTCTAAACCATGCAAAACTGCATTATCCCTTTAATCACATGTCTGTATAATGTGTATACACAAAGATGATGATAAGATGATAGTGATTATGATAATCGTGAAGATGATGATGATGGCGATGATGATGCATGGGTTGCTTGGTCAACTTCGTTAACTTTCCATTCCTATTAATAAACGGTTCAATCAAATTCGCGAAATTAAGCCGTAGGCGTAAAACTGTTTTTCAGAATTGCATTTTCTTCATTCTGTTTACCTATATTCTGGTGTTTGTAAGTGAGTTACCACTTATAGCATTAGATTTAAATATCATAGTATTATCATTCTGTTTCGCCAGCGCAATTCACAGGAGGCTGTGTGATTGCGTAATGAGTTTCTAAATTAATACTAAGATCATACCAACATCATTTACTCGATTCATTATTATTCCCTCACCCAGTGGCATGTTGTGGTCGGGCCAATTGGGGGAGGGGGGGATGCATTATTATTGGGGGCCACACCGCATATATTTCTTTGGTTTTTCGTCCATTTTGTTTCTAATTCTTGTTTGCTCAAATTCGCCCGGCCCGTTATAAATTCGAGGCTTTTCAAAATGGTGGGGGTTATCTTATATAAGTATTACGTAAGTCTTACGGCCCGTGATAAACATTGTAAGAAAAAAAAGGCTTAAACACATTCTGTTCATGGGCATTGCACGCATCCACCCCCCCCCCCCCCCCCCCGCCCCTCTCCCCACACACGCACACAATGCACGAGCACGTTCACCGCCCATTTCTATTGTTACATTTGATTACGTCACATCGTAAGCGTATACTTCGACCAATAGGAATTCGCGTGTATTATTTGCGGCAACTTCGTAGATATTTGCATACACTTAACGACATGCATCCGTGCACCGTGTAAAACGATGACGCGTTCATTTCGCAATACGGATTGTGATAGAAAGGACGGCATAGCGTACATCCTCCTCGGTCATAGTAAGCTTGGCCCTTACATAATAGTCAGTGGTCTTTGGGTTCACTCCTGATGGAGTAAATTTACTCATCGGTCTTCATTGACCTCCTGTACAAAAAGTGGAGTAAATTTATACATTGGTCTTCATTGAATCCTGTACAAAGCCAGGAGTAAATTTACTCATCGGTCTTCATTGACTCCTGTACAAAAATTGGAGTAAATTTATACATTGGTCTTCATTGAATCCTGTACAAAGCCAGGAGTAAAATTTACTCATCGGTCTACATTAACTCCTGTACAAAATCGCGCATATAAATATACATTCGGCTGTGATTCACTCCGGGGGCGGGGGGGGGGGGGGGGGGGGCTAACCACATTGCATGTTTGTGTATTAATTGTTATTTAATGCTTATGTATTGTAATGTTTTAAGCCAGACAAATTGTGGAGGACGGCAGCCCCCTCCCCATCCATAGCCTCCCCCCCCCCCCCCCCCCCCCCCAATGATACATGATTGGTTAGTTTTATTATGTGAAAACAATAATGTAAATACATTAACGACATATTAATTGTTTTATACACATCTACAATTGAAAGGTAGAATCAAAGTACAAAATACAGGTTAAAATATCTCCATTTAGGCTTCAAAGAACCACGAATTGACAAACGAACTAATAATCGGATTTCTTTTGAAATAATTATCTGTTCTATGACAAAAGATAATACAAAAGATAAGACGATTTTCAGAATACACCCCCTGGGTACATAAAATGCTGTTTTATGCATACTGAACAGTGCACATGAACTCCTAATGAATTATTAATTATTCAAATCATACGATTCTTATGGTAATATCCATTTTAGGGTTATTTTCAGGGGTCTAGAGGCAGTAATACTCTTTGCTTATGAGTCCAAATCACTTGGTGTCGGTAATCAAGCGTCTGTCTGAAGTTCATTGTCATTTTAAAAGTTCGTTTTATGCATTCACATGCTCAGAATTGGAGCCTAATTGAACGACCCAGGGAAATGGGAGTTCCCATTTTCCTGAGCGACCAGAGGCGACCGAGTTGGTGACTTGGTCGCTCAAGCGCTAATTTTGTGGTCGTTATACACAGATTTCTATGTGCGTTGGGACCCAAATGGGGTGGTCACTGGTCGCGCTAGGCAGGTGGTCGCATTACGCAGGTCGCTTAACACGTGATGTTTCACGGGGGGACCAGAGAGGAGTCGTTACGAGCAGGTGGTCACTATAGACAGGTGGTCGCATTAGCAGGTTTGAATGTACAAAGTTAATGAACCACTTATAACTATGTTGGCAGGTAGAATGTGAGGAATCGATTGCATATTGTTTAGGGTCTTTCATATTATACAGGGTGGCCCCAAAAAACGGAACGGGGCACTTCCAGAAATATAGTACCGAAATGTGTATGTCCATCGGATATGGTATTGTTTCCAATGAAAAACGATACCAAGAACAGTACTTTTGGTCGTGTAGTTTTTGTTTTAGGACGATGTGAGTAAGACCATGTCAGGTGCTAATTTTTGTCAATTTGAACCAGTCAATGCCAGTTAAATTGCACTCCCTGCCCGTAATACCATTGAGCGACCATGCCTATTCTCTCGGCACACGGCTGACAATGGCGCGCGCTGCTCAATGCTATGAAAGGCGGTACGTGCGATTTGTCAAGCACTGGCTCGGTAAAAATTGACAAAATAGAGAATGTGACATAGTGTCACTCACAGCGCCCTAAAACAAAAAACTACACGACCAAATTGACTGTCTTGGTATCGTTGTTCATTTGAAAATACACCCTATCCGATGGACATAATACATTTGTTACTATATTTTGGAAAGTGTCCCGTTCCGTGTTTTTTTCGGCCACCCTGTATAGTCATAGAAGGTAAACGCGCCTTTATAACCTAATTCTTATTGCAACAATCGTTGGTATTCCATCAGGATATGCACAAGCTAATCGGAGGTAACATCGATGGCATAAACAGCCTTAGCCACCTGGTGGAACCTCGGCTGCCTACCAGGTACCCGAGACTCCCGGGCTACCGTCCCGAGCCGAAGGACAACCCACACAACGCTTGGTGAGTATCGGACTAGCTAACTGCCTTAGCATTGTTCGTAATACTGGTTCCTCCCGCACCGCGCGTTCCTTCTCGGCCCCAGAGCCGTATATAAACAGAGTTTGGACAACTCAATCAATGGGCGCCATGTTGCTACCCTATGGTGTGCACCCAGCATGGGAAGCAATGCCTTTACTTTTTTTTTTTTTTTTATCTTTATTCCTCCAAATTATATACATATAACATTTACAATTGAATATATATAAACAAAATATTATGTCCAATGTAAAACATCTGAAACAGAGAATAGAACAAATTACAATTTTAATGAAAGAAATTATAAATATTTACCTTACATACATCAACAATTACAAATCTTACATCACATAATCACGCACAGTTATTTCTCATATTTGCGTATACAAAGCGGCCCATTATGTTTCCGCTTGTGTTAGTTTTGTTCACACTATTAGGGGGGGGGGGGTGGGGGGAGGGAGGTGCCCATGCACGTGCCCCCCATCGCTACACTGCCTACGACTTCAGCGTTACTGTCCTGCACATATGTTCACAGTAATGGGACTATCGTCCCGAAGTGAATGATAACATACACGGGCCTTTAACCACGGTAACACTTGCGTATCGATCTGCCCTCTTAAGGGCAATTCAGACCGGTAATGTGGTATATCAGACGCGCGAATCCATATTGCGCACATTTACGCACGGTACGTAATCCCCTTTTGCTCAGTTATAAGTAGCGATCGCAAACTGTCCCAGTTCACGAACGACCGAGTCGACAAAGCATCGAAAATAGTCGCGTTCGGAATATTTGTTTTACCAAGGACTAGTCGAATCATGGTCGAATGGAGATCAATCAGAGATTTTTACGGGCGAAAGTATTACGCACACGCTTAACCGAACTCGTCATCAAAGTGTCGCTGCGATCTTATCAGCGCTGTATTGTCTCGACCGATTCGACTACCTCAATGTACAGTTTATCGCTCGGTACATAATAGCTACCAGCTGTGCGCTGCATGTTATTTCATATGAAGGCCCGTGTTCAGATATTCTCAAGCACCGCTCTAGATCGATCCAACACACATCGGGAGCTTACGGTGGAGTGCGAGTTGGATTTTGCTGACTACCCATTTTAACCTACGCATATGACAAGCATGGGCCCCGTTGCAGATTGTAAAGTTTCAGTCGTTACGAATAATTGAATAGTTTCATTTTGGTTATGAAGTCAAAGTCTAATTGTTTTAAGTTGTATTTTGTATTGTATGTAATGCACAATTGTATCATACTTTTGCAATATCAAGTTCTATTTGACAAAAATCTAATTTATCTATTCATACTAATTACCAAAACTATCCAGTTTCATTTGGCACACAATCATGAACACCTTACCACTTTGTAGTATCTTCTCTTTGACAATAATGTTTGATCACGTTAAGAAAGTGAGTAAATTATGTTAAAAACAATTTTAGCAAAACGTGAAATTATGACAAGAGCCTAATGTTGACATAGGGGGTCACAATGTATATAGCTGTTGCTTGGTTTATCAAATTACACCACCAGGTTTTGGCGTTGTGAGATTAAAGGCGCAAGCAGCGGGAAACTGGCAGGCAAGACAGTGGTAATAAAGGATAGCGTAGCCGTAGCGGGCGTTCCACTGATGATGGGTTGTCCTGCGCTGGAAGGGTTTACACCCGACTTCGATGCTACTGTGGTGACTCGCATTCTGGATGCAGGTATGGACTGATATTTATTGCATGTCACGTTTTTGTTTGTACATTTCTCTTTTCATTTACATACATAGCTGAAACATTAATGCATATATATGAAGAGCTTTATTCCCAAAGGCGCTAAAATAATGTACTTCCTCAACCTTTTTTTTGTTCCTCCAACTGTGCACTCATGCCTATAGGACTATGGGTATATATAAATGTACCGCTGCATTATTTTGATTTTGTCTGCGTAATTTGTCCTAACATTTTCAATCAAATACATTCCACCAAACGGGTAGTACGATCATCGGGACATCTCAGTGCAAGAACATTTGCTTCTCTGATGAGAGTTCAACCAGCAAATTTTCACTAGTTATATGCAAGCAAAGATTTCCGGCATTTTGGAACGTACAACCATGCACTGTCCCTTCTATGCCACTAAATATGTAATACGATCAGCGGGGAATCTTAGTGTAAGAACATTTGCTTCTCTGGTGGGAGTTTAATTGGCTAATATGCAATTTGTTGCAAACAGAGGTTTCCACCATTTTAGTCGACATAAATGTAACTTACAACTATGAACCGTCCCCTCTATTCCACCAAACAGGCGGTACGATCATCGGGAAATCTCAGTGCGAAAACATTTGCTTTTCCGGGGGAGTTCGACCAGCTTCCCAGCCCCCGTAACGAACCCACACAAACCCGAGCACGCAACGGGTGGATCGAGCACGGGCAGTGCTGTCCTGGTAAGAAAATAAACATCATAATAATTATGTGACTTCACCCCAAAAAACAACCAGTACGACCTTGTGGCAGTTTTTCCTTTATTAGCTGAAATAATAAAATATTGTTTAAAATTATGAGATGTTGTTATTTGCTTAGTATATTATGATAAAATATAATATGTACCATTTTAAAGGTATAATGACTTCTACTTTAATGCCAGGTAAAAATCAGCGCAATGATTACGTGAAGAGCTTAATTGCAAAAGGCGCTAAATCCACTTGTTAACTTTCAAGAAAAAACATGTTTCTTTGCCCAGCTTTGTACTCATGACTATTGGAATATAAAAATATTTCGTCCCATATTTTCATTTTGATTGTGTAATTTATCCTAACATTTTTATTTATAGATAGTTACCTAGCCTATTTATGTATTGATATCGTTAACTCATTTGTTATGGAAGCTCTTTGTTTGTCATTTTGTGGTGAAGGTTCACATAATTTTGTGACTTCCTCTGTCGAAAATCATTGAGTCTTTCATTATGTAACGAATGCAAAGTTGACATTTTTAACCCAAACATTATTGTCCACATATGTTGGGTTGTACACACTAAAAAACCCATAGCGACAGATGACTCATTCCCTTGGAGAAGGCGAAAAAATTGTTCGAGGTTCACCTTGTCCAATAATAAAAATCATAGCATGTTTTTAAATCTGATTAAGATGAAGAAACATGTACAAGTATTATGCATCAATCTTTTCAGGTATAACACAATCGAAATGGACCTTGCATTTACTCATTACAAATTCATGTCCCTCTTGTGATATATTCTTATAACTGATCTGAAAAGCCTCCCATGGACCCCATTGGAGAAAGAGTTACGATCGATTGTAAAATTGCAATAATTGCAAGTCAGACAATTTGCACATTTGAACTAATCAAGGTTGCGCAATTATTATTCACATGTTCTGACTTGGAATTAATTGCAACTTTGCAATAAATTTAAATTATTTCTTCAACGGATGCATGATCTTATTCTCTAACTAAAGGTTAGCATTGGTGAGGCAGACTTGGCCGTAGGTGGTGACCAGGCTGGGTCGATTCGTATGCCCGCCTGTTGGACCGGTGTGGTTGGCATCAAACCCACCTTTGGACTGGTTCCTTGCACCGGAGCCCTTGGCTGGGACGCGGCTATTGACCACCTCGGACCTATGGCCAGGACCGTCAAGGACTGTGCTTTATTTCTCGAGGTATATACTGTATATCCATATTTTAGTTAATCCACAAAGTCCCAGTATAATTTATACCCAGTGCTAAGGTCGTAGTCTCCACGTGCAACATTAATCGGCAAGCCATTAACAGTTAAAGGGATCTTGTAACATTGTCCAAATCCATGTATATACAATACTGTATATACAATAACACTGCTATTGACCACCTCGGACCTATGGCCAGGACCGTCAAGGACTGTGCTTTATTTCTCGAGGTATCTATATATATATTTTTTAGTTAATCCAAAATGTCCCAGTATAATAAAAACTCAGTGCTAAGGTCGTAGTCTCCAAGTGCAACATTAATTGGCAAGCCACTGACAGATACAGGGATCTAGTAACATTGTCAAAATCCTCGAAATTAAATTGGAATTCTAGCGGGTCCCCATACTTTGTTGTATTGTTATTAACACTATAAGCATGGGACAGGTTTCGTTTTTGTTGACTTTCCCTATCGTTAAACAGATATTTGCGACTGAAGTGTTCAGAAGTTAAACTATCCACTGGATAGCCGTAACCGTATACAAAAGCCAGTGCAATTAGTTGGTGAATATCACTTTAATCGGCCATATAACGTCAAAATAACTCGAAATATTCCACACAAATATCCAGTAGAAATAATAAGATAACAATCAATGTTGGTACAATAATACACTTTATAAAACGGCTCCGGTAAATTCAGTAACGTAATTGGTTGAATCATGTCACGTAACTATTTATTAATTTCAACAAACACAATCGACCGTGCGGGAAAGGGTGCAACAGCCGTGCATTACTAACTTTCGTTGCACACCTTTCGGAACGGCTGTGACGTCACAATGCTTATTTACATAGTTCTATCGAAGAGAAAACTCGCGAAAGTGGTCGTGAAAAAGATGGAAAATGCTTCGTTTTGTAAATTATCTGTTCCGTAGTAAATACATGTTGGCAGTTTTTTAAATTATATGGTATGTGGTTTGATATTACTAAGTTTGGACATGGAAATGTATACAGTCCTTTTATAATTCTCACTTTTACGGACAATTTTCCGGCGATTTCGCATTGAACTGCATTTGGTGAATTTGACTCAGAGCATTTTGCTGTAGAGTGAAATCAGTCGGTGAGTGCAGTAGTGATGATGAATTATGTAAATTCATAATAAATTCACACTCTAGAGAGTAGATAGACTGGGTTACTAATTGTGGCAAGTCTGTTTCAAATAATCCAGCAAAATAAATAATTCCGTGGTTGAGCTCGTTTTATAAAACAAATAATACTACGGTCTTATTATCGTGCGTCATGTAAATGCATCGCACTCTCAGTTTTGTTAGATGTGCGCATGCACACTCATCTAACAAAACCTCGGGTGCGATGCATTTACACAACGCACAAAACATAAACAAAAACCTCAAACGAACATTTTCAGAAGGAACCAATACTCAATTATATCTTTAAATCTTCTTTGCAATGTTTTGTGCAGGTGCTTGCTGGTTATGACGACGGGCTGGATGCACGCCAGCACCCTAATATCACCGTCCCCGAATACTCCAAAGAGGTAACTGATTATGTAGATTATGATTATTTAAAGACCAACATACAATTTCTTAAAGGGAGCCAACACCCCAAAAATTGTATTATTATAAATGAAAAGTATCAGTTCCATCAACAAGTTCCGAAAAAAGGGTTCCCCGTATATCACATGATTTGAAAACTCATCACAAAACTTAAATACTTAATGCGATGATGATGATGCTGCTGCTGCTGCTGCTGCTGCTGCTGCTGCTGATGATGAAGAACAGTAATAACAGTATAACAATAATGATGATGATGCAATCAAGTTTATGATAATAACGCGGATAATTACTAGGATGCTGCGGCAGCTGCTGGTGAAAATAGCGACGATAATTATGATAATGCTGCAACTGCTGATAATACTATGATAATGATAATGATAATGATAATGTATGGTGGTGATGGAGATGACGATTAATCATGATGATGATCTTGGCAGTTGTGATTTATGACTATGCTGCTGGCGATGATGAATACAACAATAATTAAGACACACTCATACTTTAGGGAAGGCATCAACATTTTCACTGCCGTCCTACCGCAAGATCCCGCTTGGAACGGTTTTGCGCGCGCTCGACAGACATTCGTTCCAAGCGGGATGCCGCGGCGTCCCGCTCAGCCAGTGCGCGCTAAATGCATATTTTGTTCTCGCGCGTGATGACGCGTCGTTCCCTTGTAGCCAAAACACATTTCAGAGGAGCGCGTCGCGCACATCGTTCACGCGCGGGCCACTGCGGGATCCCGCTGCTTCCCGCTATATTATATGTTGACGCCTTTCTTTGAAACAACTAATCATGAATAAAAGTAATTAAAAGTATTGAAACTTAATGTCATCATTATCATGATTATTATTATTATTACTACTATTGTTATCGTCATCATGTTATTATGATCATTTTAATCATTATTTTTCAGTTGGAGAAGGTTGGCATCGAGGGTCTGAGGGTTGGTATTCTGACCGAGGGCTTCGCGATGGAAGGTACCGACCCGGCCGTCGGCAGTCTTCTGAAGAAGGTCATCTACCAGTTGGCTGGCCACGGGGCGGACTGTACATGCTGTCTCGGTTCCGATCCACACAGATTGTAATTTTTCGTTTCCTCTATTTCATTCTTATGCATTCTAATCTCTATTATGTGTTCATGCGTTTAATATGGGATCACAAGTTTATATTGAGTACTGTTTTGTATTAACATAAAACAAATGAGGTGACTACAAGTTGGTTAATCACTGAGTGACTCTGTTTCCGAACCATACATAATGTCATATGATTTATTCATTTAATTAATACATCTCTATTTTAATGGTCCTGTTTGTTAAGAGCAATATATTGCATCAAATGTCATGGTGAAATTAGATAAGACTGATTATAATACGTGTTCATTCTTATTCACTTTGAAGCTCCTAACATATGGAGTGCTGCAGGTGAAGGCATCATTGAAAACATCTCAAGGAACGGAGGTAACCCTGTTTCTTATGTTTGGCTTATTTTGACATTTATTTCGTTATATTCCAACAACCTTTGAATGATATACATGTTAAGAAAATGGGTACTTGGTAGGAATTTGTCCATTAAAATGCTAAAGCGCCCCATCACGGCAGCGCGGCTAAAGCCAAGGAAAACATGCTACGAGCCGCGCTTCGAAACTTAGGCGATAAAGCGCAAAAAACATGATAAACATTTGCATATTATTAGGATTGTTGTTATCTATTTGTGGTCAGTTTCCATACATGTTCCATATAAACTAATCAATTATAACATAACATTACATGAGCATATAAATGAACAAATACATAACTATTATATTAAATATAATAACATTATATAAGTTTAAATGTATAGTGGAACATAATTTTAGAAGATACATTTATAGATGCAATATAACGAAATATAAGTGTATACAATAAGAACATTTGTACAAAAATAATACAAACCTAGACATACATAAGTAAAAAAAAAAAGAAGCAAGAACAATGCTTTCGCGAGACTCGCGGCATTCGCTACACAATCCCAGTATTCACCAATGTAAAGTTGCATGAACCTATTTATAGCGGCAAGTCCTTATAATAAAGATGGTTGTTCCATAAAGCCATTTTCAGTGTCAATGGCTCAACTTGCAGCCATAATTTTTACATCCTGTTATAAGAAATAAACTCGCAGTTTAAATAATGGGACATAATGTCTAGAAGTGATGATAGGCATGTTTTTGCCGATAAGCAAATTGTTATAATTGATAAATTTGGAATTTACAATAATTAGATGTACATGTTCTAATTTTCAATAAAGTTCCCAACAAGTACGTATGATTGCAAGTTGTTAATAGTTGGTACTTTTTTGCTCCGTATGTAAAAAGGACAGGGGCTTGGTCACACTGGTTACTACTCGACCAACTTCGCCATTGAGATTGGGAAAAATGCTCAAAACAAGGCCCGATGACCTTCCGCTCCCAGTGAAGGTATGTGTAGGGAGAGAGTGGGGTCTTTAAAGGACAATGCAACCCAAGCAAACTGTCGCTTAGAGATAAAAGGGAATAATCTCTGAAAGTTAAAGCATAATCGGACAAGACACAAGAAAACTATGGCTCTTTCCATAATTTTGATACCTTTGAAACTAAATAAAATGTTGTGTACAAAACGTATGGGGGACCTTTGCCCAAGTAAACGTATGTTTTCTTATTTCTCGCCTGATCGTGCTCAAACTTACAAAGACTATTCATCCTACTTAGTGGCTCCTAGTATACAAACAACGATTTGTCCGAGTTGCATGATATATTAATGTGCAACCTAATTTGTACAATTACGTAAATGGAGGGCTCCCTGTATAAGAGAGGCGGTGTGGCTATGCCGGTCCGGTCTATCCCTGACTTGGTGGACTTGGTTATCTTATCAGGGGCGGATCTAGCTTTTTGACCCAATAACGATGCGGAGCATCGTCCATGAGCCGCGAAGCGGCGAATCTTTTTTTGCTATTTTGAACCCCCGTAAGTGATTTTTTTTTTCACTTTTTTCTCTCACTTTTTTCACTGATATATTTTCACTTGGCAGCCCAAGGGGGGGGGGGGGGGGGGGTAAACCCCCTAACCCCTAGATCCGCCACTGCTTATACGACGAACGAAAAAGTATCTCCTAAATTGCTAGTGATAAAGAACATGTCGAACAAGAACGTGGAGATGCCAAAAAGTCAACGTGATCATACTGTATGTATTACCTAACACATTTTAATATTTAATGGCTGTGTAATGAAATATCTAGTCGATATTATATATATGCCCCTTATTTGCAACTCTCAATTCCCTCATGTAATTATTCTCCTTCAGATATGGATGCTGCAGAGTGAGTATCTGAAACAGCAGTACAGGTCACAGGTCTACTGTCGAGGCAGGAATCTGGTGTTCACCCTGCGCAAGGCATACGACGAAGCCTTGAAGCAGTTCGATGTGCTGGCTCTGCCAACCATCCCATTCACCGCACCGAAACTCATCTCGAAAGATGCCCAAATGGAAGGTTAGTATTATTCAGGGACGTGGCCCAGATGTAGCCCGGAATTAGTCCGCATGTAACCATGGTCAAGGGGGGATTGCGTATGACGATGCCTTACAAAAGTTCGATGTGCTGGCTCTGCCTACCATCCCATTCACCGCACCGAAACTTATCTCGAAAGATGCCCAAATGGAAGGTCAGTAATATTCAGGGACGTAGCCCAGATGTAGCCCGGATGTACGCATGGTCAAGGGGGAAGGGGGCAAAGGCGTTAGAGGAGTCCGATGTGATGGCTTGTCCTACCATCCCATTCACTGCACCGAAACTCATCTCAAAAGATGCCCAAATGGAAGGTCAGTAATATAATCAGTGATGCACCATCTCAACTTTTAGAGGAGTCAGTAACTTCACGTCTGTGGTGGACCGAGGAATCTTGGTTTTGTTATTACAATAAACATGGCAATCATTAAATGTTATTTCTTCCGCTTGGAAGACGTGCCATTTAAATGTTCAATAGTAAAAAAAAAAAAAAAAAAAAAAAGTAAATATCATGTATAACGTGCAATTATCATTTAACTTAACCCACAGAGTTCTACGGCAAGTGTTTCAACATGACAGGAAACACAATGGCGTTTAACCTGACGGGTCACCCGGCCATCAGTGTCAACGCAGGCTTCCTGGAAGGCCTCCCCGTCGGCCTCATGCTGGTCGGCAGACACTTCGACGACCTCACCGTCATCAAGGTCGCACAGGCCGTCGAGAAAATCAGAGACGCCACGCAGTAAACGATGTAGAACGAAATCAGCATTGCATCGCAATTACAACATAATTATTTCAACATGTAGTCAGAGGACCAGCAGGCAAAGAACAACTCGTATGTATGTGTTATGGTACCGTTGTGTGATATAAAATCGTTACCCAACATTTTGAAAAGGGTTGTGTAATTCATATACAATGCAATTAATTACCACAACTTAAGGAACCATTATTATTTCATGGTTCCGTACGCTCCAAGCATTTGCGAGTGCGACATTTCCATTCACGCGTACGTTTGAAGACAATATAATCACGGACGATGCGTTCATCCTATACAAAAGATAGTCTTCGTACGCAGAACCCTGAACACACGTTGTAGTATGGTGATTTTTTTCTTTCAATTATTAATTTGTTTTAAAAACAACTATTTTTCTGAACTCTTTAGTGGTATCGATTACTCAACATGTTACCTTTTGTTTTAAAGAATATTATTTTTGGGTGGTGGTACCATTACTGATGATTATCAAACATATTAGACGCTATATACGTAGAAATCATTATTAGTACAATTATTATTATACATGTGCTTTTTGTAATTGCTAATGAGTTTGTATCATGATATGCTGTAGTTGGTTAATACGTGCCTTCGCAGTTGTTGCGATTGCAAGATCACGTGACAAAATTCTAGTACGGCCGGATTTCAAAACGACGTAGCAGCCGCCGCTTTGTGTATAATGTCAATGGACTCTTTACTTCCTGGCATGACACCCGAAACTAAATGAAGATATTTATTCATGAATATCAACTCTATAACACTGTCATTGCCTAACATATATCGAGAACAATATACATTTTCAGATAATTCAAGGAATACGATCGTTTGTTTAAAATTCAAGGATACAACTCGATTTTGATTGACAAAAATGACTCTCCTTTCTTCCTGCCGCGCCGTACATTGCACTCAAACATATGCAATTGGGCCCAATGGTTTCGTGTTTCGTATAAATAAACTGCAGAACGAAATCAAGAACCCGATCAACTACTTAGTATTCATTTCTGACAAACTTGATATGATTTCCCCTTAGTATGGAATATCTAAAATACATTTCAATGCTTTTCTATACAAGGACAATTCTTACCCTTCATTTGAGACTGTGTTTGTTGCAGTTTCCCGAGCGAAACACAGCTAGCACGGCCCGGGTGCGGCCCGGGTACAGTACGCACAATGCAGACAGTGCTTGAACTGCATGTAGCTTGATTGCATGCAATGCAGTGCGCCGCCAGCCGTGTGATTATAAGTGGCATTCGAGTTTCGAAATATGTTCATTAAAATTCAGTTTGTTGCATTATAATGTGACAGAAATGATCGAATTTGTTGGAAATGATAGACAGATGTTGCTCTCTTTGCATAATTAGCACTGAAAGTGTCATGAAATTAATATTCTTGAATAAATATCTTCATTTAGTTTCGGGTGTCATGCCAGGAAGTAAAGGGTCCATTGACATTATACACAAAGCGGCGGCTGCTACGTCGTTTTTAAATCCGGCCGTACTAGAATCTTGTCACGTGATCTTGCAATCGCAACAACTGCGAAGGCACGTATTGTAAATCGTATTGCTGTCATACCTGTGTTATACGATTAAGCTTGTATCGCACGTTTTAATTCAAACGTATGTAGGTAACATACGTAATTATGTCGTACTTATATCAGGAACGTCGGCAACGCATTATATCATTATAATTTGTGTAAATTGGGAATAAGTTAGAAAGAAAAATTATGGTTATATGAGGTGTTCGGAAAGACTCACGAGTAGATTTTATTTTAGAACAGGTAGTATAGAACAGCATATGTGGTGTATAATTATGTTTGTGGTATTACATGTTATCTTCCTTGACATTTAATATGCATGTTTAGGAGTTATAAAGACAGTGCGCTAAAGCAATACCGTGTATACAATCATGAAATACATGCACGAAAAATTATCAAAATTACTAACTGTAAACATTTACAAAATAATGAAATATAATATATTCGTTTTACCTCGTTTTACCCACGTGTTTAAATCGACAATTAATAATGTCAATTGTATGTACAAAACCAACACTTTTGGAGAAAAAAAGTTGAAACTGTTTTTAAAGAGAATCAACAGTTAGCACAACTGGTAGTTGAGATCGTTTATCTCGTTTCTTCAGTACACTATATGAAACTGCTGTAAATCTGTTCATTATTAAATACACGTAGAAGTTCTTGAAAAATGAATTGCATAAATTCAAATTAAAACATATAACTAAATATGAGAGGTAATGGATTTTTTAATCAGAAACATTTTCTTACGAATCGAATATCTTGAGTTTTCTTCTTAAATCATCCGAGGTAAGCTGTTCAGAAGGTGTGATCCAACAAACGGATAGAGAATGTTCATTGTGTTGTCTTACATAATAGGCACGCGTAACATACATTTCCCTTTGGTTCCAGAAGTATTGTACAAAGTCTCACAATATTCGAATATAAGGAGTGAGGTGAATTTCTATATATATACAGATCATTTGCACATTTTGAAACTGCAAGTTAATGCAAAATAAACACATGTAATGACCTTACAGTTTACCGAAAATATGGTTTCGAATGTAATAGCTCGCAGATCATTATTTTCAGCTAATTAAATACAATTCAAGTGAGATTTATAGCTACCCCATACCCTCGATTCCATAAAGTATGTGTTCAGCTCCTCAGCTCCTCTTCCTCCGAAGACACACCTCTGGCTGGCTCCATCAATACGATCAGACAGCATAACTAGTCTAACACTCATCTGTATGTTATACTTCCATTTCCCACTAATCAACTCATAATGTTTAACCTCTAGCATGTTTGCCATCATCAAATAATTTACTTTAATAAATTCGTCTAGCATTCGCAAAGACACTTGTTGATGTATTTCAATATGTATTTACTCTCGTACATACTACTTTAAAATAGGATACGTCGTATAATACAAAGCATGTTCATGTTTATAGATTTAAGAACTGCTCAAGGTATCCATGAATTATTGAAATTACACAATATAACTGCATATAAATACAAATTATGAGAATGAGGAGACAGCTAGAAAGATCAAAATAGCCTTATTAGATGCTCCCACCGAATATATAAAACTACTTTTTAGACATAATGTTACAACATGAACAAACAAAACATAAAAAATGGCCTGACCTGAAAGTAAAAAAAAAAACATGTATTGCAACAAGATTAATCTATATCTCCGTTTAAAAGCTGATAGAGTGGGGCTTAATTGTACGTGCATCGGTAATTTATTTCAAATATTTGGTCCTTTAAACAAGAGTGAGTTCATGGCTACATTATTATAACGTATTGTATATAACGTAGTGGCTAGCTAGGCTTTATTTTGGAGAATGTCATGTCTAATGTATTTGTGCTATGGTGTACAGTATTCGTAACATGTTTATCACACACCTATATAAACATATTATGCAATACAGAGTAACTTAATTCACATCGTTATATCTACACAAACATTCCCAATTGATGCTCGATAAATCATCATAACGAACATGGACAGCAAATCGAATATATGAGGTAACATTTTGTTTCTTCAAAAACATTATCCATTATTAAGGTGATGTTGAAATGCCTTGGAAATTCAATTCAAAGTATTCATTTCTTTAGTTAATCAACACTTATCATAAAACACATCGAATGCATAAAATACAAAGTAACATTACAGATATAAAAAATAAGAAGAAAAACAAGTAAAAAACGGTTTGGAAAATTGGAAGTGATTGGATACATTAGTTTCTAAAATATGTTAATAAATAACATAATGACTTGTGCAATTTTTATCATCATTCAAACGAATGGATCTAGCAAATAATACTGTCATTATCCACAGAGCTTAAAGGGATAATTTAATTTTGATAAAGAGAGTACAGTTTTGGTCAAACTTAATTTTTAGTAACCAAAACCTGCACCATTACATTACAAACTATTAATTATATAACTTATAAATTATATAACTTATTAACTTATAATTTCTTCTCGCCATTGGGGGGATGATTCGTCATTTTGATCATCTCTGGCGAGGTTAGCGAAGCGACACCCAGCAGCGTGCCCGGGGTTTTTATGGCTGAGGGGGGGGGGGGGGGGGGGGCAAAGCTTTTGAATTCAGCTGTTTAGAAATTGGAAGATTATTAAGTGCACATTGCAAGCATCATGTTATGAGCTGGGCTTTGTCCAATATGAACTTTAGCCTGATAGAAACATATATTGCAAGCATTCTGATGGAACCCTGAATAGCATCAGTCATGGATACCCACATTGGGAAGCTTATTGGGGGTCCAGGGGCCGGAGCCCCCGGAAGCTTTGGGATTTGTAATATCCAGATATAAGGATGTTATCTATATGTTAAATATGTTAAATATAGAGTAAACTATTATTTAGTTAATTGGCTTTTGAATTAGCTGTTTAGAGATTGGAAGATTATTAAGTGCACATCGCAAGCATCCTGTTATGATGAGGGCACTGTCCAAGTATGGATGCATTTTAGCTGGATAGATAAATACTGTCGATTGCAATCATCCTGATGGAACCCCTGAATAGAATAAGTCAAGGGATACCCCACATTGGAAAGCTTATTGGGGGTCCAGGGGGCGGAGCCCCCGGAAGCTTTGGGATTTGTAATATCCAGAAATACAATTAACTATTGAATAGTTAGCTCAATTTTAGTGAGCGAAGCGCAAACGCAAGTGGGTCAGGATCGCCTGAAAGTTTGCCAAGAGAGAAGTCCTGAATAAAACTATTTAATGAGTACAGGGCTGGTAGTAGGGGTTTCAGGGGCGCAGCCCCGGAAGATTTTGGATTTGGGCAGTTTAGCATTAACAAAAAGTGGTTTAAAGAAGACTATAGTCACAACTTCCATTCATGAGAGGGGGCAATGCAAATTAATTTTAATTATTTTATTATATATTTTTGAACCCCAAATATTGGGGGGGGGGGGGGGGGGGAATGATAATACAGGCCATCCCCCCCCCCCCCCCACCTGAAATATTGGGGGGGGGGGGGGGCGGGGGGGATATATCCCCCCAACCCCCCCCCCCCCCCCCCCCCGTGATCGACGGCCCCTGGGGTTTTACCCATTTTTCATACAAAAGTATACATGTGTTGTTTTTCTTGAAAAAATGATTATATAGAGAGATCATCAACAACTATTTAAAAACCTCTTTTGTAATTTTGTGAAAAGAGGCAGCATTTTAAATTCTTTGTTAAAGGATAGTTGAGTTCTGGTAAGGAGAATACAGTTTTGGTGAAACTGAATTTTAGTAACCAAAACCTGCATCATTACATTACAAACTAATAGTTATAACTAGAAAGGAACACAAAATTACAAATGACGTAGTAAAGATCATGTTATCATTCAAAAAGAGCTGTTAAAACGTAAGAGGGCGCTCTCTAAACACTCATCGGTTTCAACCATTTTGAATAAAATAGTGTGCATGTGATGCTTTGTTGAAATAGTGATTAGATAGAGAAATAACCAACAACTATTTAAATACCTATTTTGTAACTTTTTGAAAAGAGGAAGCATTTTTTGGAATTTTTAATGGCTGGTTCAAAATTCTCTAATAAGCCTGGGGCCCCAGGTTTATTACAAATTGTTATATTTATGGATATTTCAGCCGTCTCTGAACCAATTTTGATCAAACAAAGATGATTTTATTATTTAAATATTATGCTCTTTCAAATTTTACACTCAGTTTTTCATTACCTCACAAAAAAAAGAAGTAGTCTAGCGCCCTCTCTACCAAAACTCAACTATCCCTTTAACGGTTGGTTCAAAATTATCGAATAATTGTGGGGCCCCACAATTATTACAAATAGTTATGTTCATGGATATTACAGCCGTTTCTGAACCGATTTTGATCATATCAAGTTTATTCTGTCATTACAATTGTGTGCTCTTTCGAATTTGACACTCAATTTGTCATTATCTAACAATTTTTGTTGTTGTTGTAGCGCCCTCTATACCAAAACTCAACTTTCCCTTTAAAGGGATCTAGTAACTTTGTTGACATGTGCAAAAAGTGATGAATGGTTGATGCAATGTATATTGTTGTTATCTCATATGTCCACAGGGTATTGTGTGAAAATTTCAAGTCAAATGGACATTGTATGGCCAAGTAATGAGCGAAAATGCAAAGTGATATTCAGTAACTCACTGCACTCACTTTGTACATGGAAGAAAAACTCGCCCGGAGTTTTTCTTATCTGAATACTTCAATCCAGGGGTGTCGATCCTGGGGGGCAGGGGGGGCGGTCGCCCCCCCCCCCCCCACCCCCCAATGAAAATATTGGGGGGGCGAACATATCATTTCGCCCCCCCCCCTCCAATAATTCCGAAAATGAGGAAGAAAAAAATCGAGTGATATAATGACAAAGAGGGGAAAAACACATTCAATAATTATTCTTCAAAATAGCCGTTTTTTTAGTTTGAAAAGGACTGTAAATCTCTTTTTTGCCGCGCGCTTCGCGCGCATACAGTTTCTCATATTACAAGTTTCATCTAGGTTGCGGGAACTCACCTTTTGAAATGTGTTGGGCAGCGTAATTTCTCAAACATACACCTCAAACAAAGTTTATTAAGCCCTCATCTATAGATAGCACACCGTCACAGAAAATAAAATAATCTCGGTACATATGCGCTGAACGCAAATCAAATTGGATCATGTCCCCCCACATTTGAAAAAGGAGCAGATTGTCCCCCTCCCTTTGTCATTATGTATGTTTGGTTCCATACCTATATACTTCATATTACGTGAAATTTCTGTCTCAGGTGTGCACCAAATCGCACAATTTCACGCCCAAAAATACAAAAGCTCCCTACTGTGGGAGGGGGACACCCCCTCCCACACCCTCCCCGCTCGGTCGCTTCGCTTCCTCGCAATGTCTCCCCTACACTTTTGAGAAATTGTTGACGCCCTTGCTTAGTTTCATGGGAGCCCAATGCCCTAGACTATATCGATGGCTCTATAGTATACACGATCACGTGGATCCATCTCATGCAAGACTCAGTATTTTCCTCGCTATGCCCTTTAAAAATACGTTATGAGTAGGTTCACTATTTTATACAATTCACCCATGCTAGGAGCAAATGTCTGAAATCTAAAAGCTTCCGGGGGCCCCGCCCCCTGGACCCCCATTATTGTCCCCAAATGTGGGTGCCCCCCAAAGTCAGGTCTTCGAGCCATCAAGACACTTTCAATGAGCGCATAATAAAACTTCCGGGCATGCCAATGTGGGGCTTTTAGCTCTCTCAGTGGTCACTCTGGAAAATTTTTCAAATTTCGCCCCCCCAATCTCAAAAACGGATCGACACCCCTGCTTCAATCATACATATCTTTGTAACGAAAGGGAAATTTGAAAAACCGAAACCAATACAACAAGGTATAAGGGAACCGCTAGAATTAAAATTTTATTTTGAGGATTTGGACAATGTTACTAAGTCCCTTTAATTACCTCCCTCCTAAAATAACAAAACCTCAAAACATGCCCCGTTGTTTGTCCAATTAAGACGGGTTATAATATAAGTATGACACGGGTTTCGGTTTCCCAGTATATTTTGTTAATTTTTTAAATACAAAACATAATATGACAAGTTCCGCTTTATATAAAACAAATTAATGCAATTCAACTATAATATGCAATTCGAAAGTTATCTCACATTGTTGCCGTAATCTGCACGACCAAAGCTGTTCTGGGCCCCGTTGCAGAAAGAGATACAATCGATTGTAAGTTACGATTGATCGTAAGTCAGAAAAATTTACGCGTTTCAACCAATCAGATTTGCGCATCTAGAACACGTGATCTGACTTACGATTAATTGCAACTTACAATCGATTGTATCTCTTTCTGCAACGGGGCCCTGGTCTAGTGGCAAGAGCTTTGATTGTTCGCAACAGTCGGCCCGGGTTCAAATCCCGGTCGCGTCTCACAGAATGTGGTGACCATAAAGGGCTATCCTATTCGCGTATATACATTACACATGTATTAATCAAATCAATAAACAAATCATCCATCATCCATCATCCATCATCCATGCACAATTCTATAATAGTATGTGTATGCAATCTCGCTCAGATACAGTTGTGTTATGCCGCTTACCCTTTCTCTCACCCCTCAACACCCTCTCATTAGCTCTCTCTTAATAATAGCGGCTACCTATCTATAAGTATACAGCAAACCTGCCTACAGCGGCCACCAAAAGTGATCCCCTGCAGAGGAACAGTTGTATTAAACATGTACATTGACGTAACCTGTCTATAGTGGCTACCTCTATTGTTCCCCTTAGATGGTCACTATACAGGTTTGACTGCATTATACATACTCAGTCAGAATGCAACTCAGCCCGATTCCACTGTATTTATTCATATCGTATTCATAGATTTGCGACCCGCACGCACCAATGAGCAATGCAGAGGGGTATTATTTTGAGCTTTATGGAACCTTAACATAGTTTTTAATTAATGAATGTGGTATCAAATTTTAGAAGAAGAATCATATTTTATGTCTATAATAATTAATCAAGTATTAAATCAAATTTTACCAGTGAAATTTATTGTCAAATATCCCAAAAAAATAATAAGTTCAGAAGTAAAAAAATAACAGTTTATGCTTCTTGCGTCTCAATGATTTTATAATCATTGTAAAGCATGTTTTATACTCTTTCAGGATATGTAGGTTTTATTTTGTTGCGTTGGATAATCGGGTCAGGAGCCAAGAAAATACCACTCAGGTAAAAATTAAGAACAACTAAAATGCGAACGAGAATTCCTATTGGATGGTACGAAGGGGTGTGTTTGAAGCGGGCCAGTGATTGGCCTCATTCAAATAACGCAATACCAGGCTCCCCCTCGTAAACGCGCTGTGCGGGGAAAGAGAAATTCTCTCTCTCCCTCTCTCTTCATCGCGGGACGTGCAGAATCTGCGTGATGCTGAATCAACCAATCAACGGGCTGGATTGCCGCTGAAAGCCAACAATATGATATTTTATTTTGTCCTTTGCTGGTCTTTGTTGGCTCCTGACCCGATTAAGAAATAAACGGCTTCAAAATTGACATATTTATAAAGTGTATTAAATTACCTTTCATATGGTATAAATATGAAGGAGACGCAAGTACATTTTGTAAGTTTTCAAGCCGAATGAAAAAGAACTTTCAAAAACGAATTTTGTCAAGTTATTACACTTGATTTTCATCTTTTTGTCCTGGTTGAATTAAAAAAATAATTATATGGAAGCAAAGAATGACATATTTTCTACAATGTCATATATCATATTGTACAATAGGTTATTGCAAACTGAAGTTATCGCATTTTTAAAATGATGTATCTCCAGCCGAGTACTATTCGGGAGAGAAAGTTCGATCGGTGGAATCTGAATAAAACGAGCGTTTTAGCCTCATTAAAACATGCTTCGCTCTATGACTGTACTCCTATATACCCACATTCAAATCCATGTATTGCGAAGCGAAAGAGGAAATGTGATAAGGCCCGGTCACATAACTCCGGAAAGAGTGAACGGATGCCCGACGAATAGAACATTTGCGAAATAAAATTATCCGGTGGTGAAAGTCGTCTCCATTGCCTCATGTACATAATATTCCGCCGGATAGAACAACGTACATCGCCTGACAAGGAATGGACAAGAAACCCATACAAACGGGGACGAAGGGATTACAAAATGTTATTCTCCGTCGTGCATCCTTTTGCGCTATCCGGCGATATGTGACCGGGGCTAATGGCATGAACACAAGGAATGTGTCCTTCGCGCGCGCTCCACGCACTAATGACTTCACCCACAGCGTGAGGACACGGTCTATGAATGGAGCGATCACGTGCTATTGTACTATTACTATTGGCGCGCTGTGACGTAGCGGAAGAGAGCAAGGAGTTTTATTGAGGGGGGAGGGGGAGATAAACCCCCTGTGTGCAAAAATGTGTTGATTCTTAGTTTTAAAGATATTTGCTCCGAGTGGTTACTAAGGTGCCGTATTATTTGTCCATACGCCAGCAAAAAATGTATAACACGTTCAAAACTCAACACACTGAGCCAGAGCCGTACGAATTTAAAATACTAAATATCACCCCTGTGCGCGTGTACATATAATACATCAATGTTTATATCATAACGCCGTATTTATTTTCGACTGACACTGCCAACTCTTGCCCCTTCCCTGGCCCTTCTCTGCCCCCACCTGTATATGTCTTTTCGCGTTAATAACACTAAATAACTACATAATGCTGTATTTAAATTTCGACTGACATTGTCCCCCTGGTGGGAAATATTGCCCCTTCTCTGTCCCCTCGCTATCCCCCTCTCGTGGGTCCGTATAGAATCCGGTTACGCCCATAGCGTGGGAGTATTAGCGGTATAGTATTTGGCCCTTGGCCAAGAAATATGAAAAAAGTAAACAATGATGGTAGTGTATCGCTGATTCCCTTTCTACTACTACGCCATTCTTTGACTGGATGTACTATTACTGTCTGTCTAGCACCATTGCCACATGTGAAGTTCTAAACGAAGTCAGTAACAGGATTTAGAAATAAAAAGAGGAACGGGTGATCAGAAGGAAATCTTCCCTGTCGTATTTGTGTATTTATTTATTCATTTAATGATTTATAAACACATACAAGCAAAGAAATATTATAATTATGAACCACTGCATCGGGATTTTTGTGTTTATGTTCGTGCTGAGTGCCGGTGAGTAACATGCAACTTCTGAAATGTTGTGAACATTATCAGTGTAAACATATTATTGTACACAAGTGTTCCTCTATCGGAATGGTTGCTTCATTGTGTTCATGTGTGTGGATAAATTAATAATACTTAATTAAAATACGAGTATGTGAATTTGTGTGATTATAAATATGAATATTGTAATATTTCTGTTTACACATTGTATATTTTTCACTGTTTATCTTACCATGTAGTTTTGTTTTAACTTTGGGGTTAAAAGGGAAAATGTTAAGACAAAACCATTTCCCCCATGATATGGCTGTAAATGTTTGTTTGTGTAATGTGTGGGTAATTGTGGTTATTATAGCTTGAATCGAGTGTTGTTTGATATTAGTAGTGTGTATACAACTGAACTATGATGTATTCTTGTATAAAACAACGTGGAATTAAATCACCTAGTTTCATAATAAGAAGACATTGGGATGCATACACAATTTACATGTAACAAAAGTTGACTCACACTTATGCTGTATTATTAGGTTTATTACCTATATACTGATTTATATACCAATATGTTTGCTTGTGAAACATGTGTTTACAGGGATCTAATAACTTTTATGACAGGTGCAAAAAGTGATGAGTGATTCATAAAATGTATTTTGGTGTAATATTATAATTATGTCCACAAAGTAATTTCTCGTTAATTAGATGATTTTTTTGCCGACAATTTAGCAAAGTCATTGCAATTACTTTGTACACGGCTTGAATTATCCCGTAAAAGGTTTATCTGAACACTTCAATCGTTAATATCTTTTGAACGAAATTTGAGGAGTTTTGAGGAGTTGGACAATATTACTAAGACCCTTTAAAGGTTATTTGTAATGGAGTATATTAGTAATGTGTACACATGTGTGTTGTATAAACGTATCGTATGCTTGTACAGTACCATGCTTAATTTAAAAGCCATGTGTATATTCGATCACGAATAATCAACATAGCTGTATAACTCTATTTTGGGCGTACTCCGTCTTGCCAGTCTTAATTGTTGCACAAGTGTATTGCACCATTATATGTATCAAAGGGACCTAGTAACTTTGTTGACAAGTGCCCAAAGTGATTAATGGTTAGAACAATGTGTATTGTTGTGATCTGATATGTCCACCAAGTAATGTATGAAAATGTCATGTTAAATAAATGTTATATGGCTCAGTAATGAGTGAAAATGCAAAGTGATATTCACTAACTCATTACACTGACTTTGTACACGGTTATGACTATCCAGTGGATATTCAGAAATCCGAATACTTCAATCGTAAATATCTTTTTAATGAAAGGGAAATTCGAAAAACGAAACATCTTCCATGGTTATATTGTTGATAGGAATACGACAAGGTATGAGAGAACCGCCTGATTTCCAAGTAAGTTTTGAGAATTTGGACAATCCTTTTAATGGTTCAGTATTTGTAATGAGTATATTATTAATGTGTATTCATTTGTATTCTATTACATCACGGTTTCTATTTCCAAACTTATCGTATGCTTGTACATTCCCATAGTTTGTTGTTATTTAACAGCCAAGTTTAAGCATTTTGGACCACAAAGAATCAACATACTGTAGCTGTATAATTCTATTTTGGGGCGTATACTCCGTCTAGCCAGTTTTGATTGCCGCACAAGTGCATTGTACCATCATATGTATTAAATTGGTACATGATACTCGGATTGTCATTCGAAAGAAACATAAAGTAGTCTCAGTTTCCTGAATCGCATTATCGAACATTCTAGTTCCTCGTTGTTATTCTTGTACGTATGCTATAATCATGGACCCTACTATAATGCTATACCATGCTATAATGTTGCTTGGCTGTGTTACAAACCGATCATAGGGACAAATCAATCAAACATATCATATACAAATTAAGCCCGGCGCAGACAGAGCCGACTCGACCCGATCCGACTGGTTTCAATCAGTCTAGAGTTGGGCCCGGTCAGTCGGAGTAGATTTATCTTGTTGAATCGGCCCCAACTGGCATCCGACTGTCTCTCGACTGGCAAAATGTGTGTCGCGAGGCACTGAAAACTGAGCCGATCGGAATGACAACCAGTCGAGTCGGCTCTGTCTGCGCCGGGCTTTAGACAAAACAATCGCGTAGTCATGTATACCTTGGTACAACTTTGTAGTAATATTATCCTGTATAATTGAGATTGTAAGTTGCATGTAATACATGCCAATCATGGGAACAAATCAATAAAACATTACACATTGAACAAAAGAATCCCGTAGCTACACCATGGTCCGGTCCTTACCGCGGGAACCATGAGGGAACACGCCTTTGTTTACTACCATGAGGCGGGCTTGATGCCAAATAATACAATAAATGCATCCTTTTCTAAGGCTCCACACTAACAGCGAAACACGAGGGGAACCCACGAAACTCGCGTTCAAACTGGATATTTATCCCTTTGGGTGCCACTGGTAACTCAATTTACTACATTAATATAATCATATCAAATACATTGTTCTTGAACAATGCAGGAACAGATAGTTTTCATTTAATCACATAGAGGTAATATTATCAGTCATACCATGCTGTTCTTCCTTTCTATTTACTGTATTGTGGATCATTACTATATGTTATAGAGACTTGACAATATATTTGAGGTTGCAAACTATTCGTGAATATTGACACGAAGTACAATAACCACAATAGATAACCGGGATATATTATAACTTTGTTTCAATCGCCCAGGTGTTTGTATTTAAAGTTATTCTTTCCTGCGTGGTTGTTTTCATCTTACAAATATACGTTTTTTACCATGAAAACTTTTTGTAAATAAAGCACAAACGGAGATAATTATAAATGTGAATCATTTGTAGCAATATACGTGAGGAAACAACACTTCGCATTCCGCTCATTATGGCCCGGTCAGATATCAACGGATAGCGGAAACGAATGCCCAACGAATAGAACATTTGCGAAATTAAATTATCCGGTGATGAAAATCGTCTCCATTGCTTTATGTACAAAACATAGAACAACGTACATCACCGGACAAGGAACGGACAAGAAACGTATACAAACGGTGACGAACGGATGGAAAATTTAGCTCTCCGTTTGACGTCCTTTTACGCAATCCGTTGATATGTGACCGGGCTATTAAAGGGATCTAGTAACTTTGTTGACAAGTGCAAAAAGTAATGAGCGATTAATACAATGTGTTTTGGTGTGATCTGATATGTCCACAAAGTAATGTGTGAACATTTCACGTTAATTGGGATGTTTTTTGGCCGAGAAATTAGCAAAAATGCAAAGTGATGTTCACTAACTCATTGCACTTACTTTGTACATGGCTTAAATTATCCCGTAGATAGTTTAACATCTGAACACTTCAATTGTAAATATCTTTTAAAAGAAATGGAAATTTGAAAAACCGAAACCTGTTCCGTGCTTTTCTTGTTAATATGAATATGACAAGGCATGAGAGATTCGGAACCACTAGAGTTCGAAGTAAGTTTTGAGGATTTGGACAATATCCCTTTAATCGGCCATATGACGTTCATTGCACATGGAATGCTTGCATATTGACTCAGTGGATCTAAATATCATATTACAAAAATACACATTTAATTAACCCTTTCTCAATTTGTGCAAACGATTACTAGATCTCATGAAGGGTATTGCGTGGGCGTAGAGCTGTTTGTTCCATTCCATTCGTGCATAGTGCATACTGTGGGCAAACGGCCAACTGGTTACAGTAACGTCACGGCTTATATCAGACAAACAATACTCAACCTGTAACAATAATGAAAATGACATAATTGGCATGGGAAAATTCATAATTTAACGCGTACAATGATAGAAACATAAGCATCTATGATACTTGTGGGGTATATGAATTGATACTTACGAGAAGGTAACTATACAGTATCCTTTGAAGTAATGTAATGAAATATTACGTAATTTAAACATTATAAGAAACTGACCATAAATATATAATGTGAGTGAAAAAGAGTAAAGAAAATGGGATTCCAACGGGATTCGAACCCGAGACCTCCGGTTTCAGGGACGAAGCTCAGTCGGTTAGAGCACTGGTCTAGCAATCCGGAGGTCTCGGGTACGAATCCCGTTGGAATCGCATTTTCTTTGCTCTAATTTCAATGTAAATATATCACGGTTAAAGCCACTTACACATACGAATTAAAACATGATACCTGTTGAATTGATCTCTTGTCACTTTTGTTCGCTAGAAATCCAAATTGATTAATTGAACTCATGGATTCTACTGATATTGGCACAGTAAATGTAACATTGTTTATATTGTTACCACAGCTTTGGTCACGCAATTAGACGAATATAAATACTTTAGTATCGACATTATTTTGATTGCATTTCCAGGGATAATACACTCCAATATCCCTAGTATTTCTTATCATAATTAAATTGTAACAGTTAATGCTGCCGATTCCATCTGTGAACAATGCCAGCGGGGTAATATTGATAATAATGACTGATTGTGTACCGTCCCATCGAAGAAGATATGCCCATCAAATTATTTCCTTCTCGTTCGGTGTTAAAATATACACTTTTTGAAATCTTTATTATTTAATCAGTATTTCTTAACAGGTAATGCTGAGGTAGCAATTCCAGGCGTGGAGCAATGCAAGTCGGGCAATTAATATCGACATTGGGTATACCATGTTTACCGTTCCCGTGAATAAGGATTTTGCCCGTTTGCTTATTTCCTTTACAATACCCATTAATTCTTATTTATTTCCTATGATAATTACATTATATCAGGTAATGCTGAGATACCGGTGCCACGCGTTGAGCAATGCCAGCGGAGCAACACGGGGAGCGAGTTCTGCCTGTACACCATTGCCGCCAATACGGTCCTTATCCAGCTGGACTGCACCGCGACGTTCTCCGTCTCCGAACGCGAGGGGGCGTCACTCATATGGGCAGAAAACAACAGCGACCGTGACGCGATAGATGGCGCTATACTGATTGAGAAGGAACCGGAGAATGGGAAGGTGGACGTGACGGTTACGATAAAGACGAACACGAGTAGGGTCACGAGTGGGGATAGCTTCACGTGTTTGGTGACCCGGGGAGCTGCGGCCGACTCAAAGATTTCAGAAATTACCGTCTTTCTCCAAGTTCTTTCACGTAAGAATCAGATGTGCATAAACAATTATATGAACTGAAACAAACAAAAAATGTCATTTTGCTCTGATGACGAGCATTCAGGTCATTCGGCCCGGTTCTGTATCTTTAAACAAAATGTATTATGATAATGAGTGTTAGCATCTGTTGTATACATTTTTAAGGGATAGTTCAGTTTTGGAAAGAGAGTACAGTTTTGGTCAAACTGAATTTTAGAAACCAAAACCTGCACCATTACATAACAAACTAATAGTTATAACCCACCATGCTCGATAGGCTTACAAAATGACAAATGACTAAGTAAAAAGCCTGTTATTATTCAAAAGAGCCGTTAAAACACAAGCGGGTGCTTTCTAAAAACGCATCGGTTTCAACCATTTAAAATTAAATATTGTGCATGCTATGTTTTGTTAAAATAGTGATTAGATAGAGAGATAATCTACAACTATTTAAAAACGTTTTTGAAAAGAGGACCCACATAACACAGGTTTTCTTTATTGATATTTCATCCATTTCTGAACCGATTTTGATCAAATAAAGTTTATTCTGTCATTACAATTGTATGCTCTTTTTAATTTGACATTCAGTTTTTCATTATCTCACAAATATTTTGCGTAGCGCCCTCTATACCAAAACTCAACTATCCCTTTAATACGTGTTATAATTATGTAAAAGTATTAGTACAATTATATTGAATTATGATTGTTATCAATAATGAAGTTGTAATTATTGTTAAGATACTTATTTGTTTTGTTATTATTATCACTCTTACTATAGGTAGTAGATAATAGTAGTAAGGAGTACAATAATTTAGGTATAAAGAGAGGCGTAATATTGACCTAGCGATTGCAGTGGTCTTACTGGAATACTGGTGGTGTGGCTAAAATGTTTACATTTCCATTAACATTCGTTTTCCAATCTCACAGGTCACCGTTACGCCATAGAAGCAACAGACATCATCATCATAGTAGCGGCAATCATAGCCCTCATTCTCGCCTTGGTTGTCTTCTTCATGAGAACGAGGCAGGTGCAAAAGGAGACGAAAGATGGACACGACCGATTATAAGGTATGCAGCTAACTCCACTCTCCTCCCTCATTCTCCTTCTCCCCCCTCCATCTCCTCCCCTCCTCAACCTCATCCCCTCACATTTCCTTCCCCCGCATTCGCTTGCTCGTCCTCCTCCTCATCCTCTTCCTCATACGATACCGTTCACCTCCCCGCTTCCTCCCCTTCTTCATGTCCTTTCATCCTGTTTTTGCCCCCTCCACCCCTTTCCCCTCTTTCACGCATACACCCTCCTCCTCTCCATTCTCACCTTCTCTTTTCCCATCTTCTTCTTGAGCCCCCCGTTCTCCTCCCCCTCTTCTCCGCCTCCTGCTTTTTCGTTTCATTCCCTTCCTTCACTTCCTCTTCATTGTCATCATCCTCTTCCTTCAATTATTTTCCTCCTCCTTCTTTAGCTTTACCTCATCCCACTTCTCCCCTCCTTTCACCTTTTCCTTACTCACACTCCTCCCCCCCCCCCCCCTCTCTCCCCCTCTCTATCTCTCTCTCTCCACCTTCACCTCTTCCTGACCATCCTCCTTTTCATCCTCTTCATCCTCTCCTTCTCATCACCCTCCATCTCTTCCTCCTCCTCGCAATGTATTTACCTGGGTAGAGAGCACCGGCAGTGGGTGTTATATCTTGCTGTATAGAATCGCGATGGACATCCAGTAATATACACATTTTTGAAACTCGGAATCCCAGAGCTTTATTTCCTCTATGAATCTGTCACACCTCGTCCAATGAACGAGTATATTTTCTACTTATCGTTTGTCCATTATTCTCCTTATATCCTTCCTTTTAACAAAAATCAATCTACCCTCCCTTGACTTGGTTCATTATCTTGAATCCTTCATCCCCTTCTTCTTTAGTAATGCTTATCCTACTCCCCCTTGAACCATTTTCAGTTTACTCATATTTTGTTACAGAAAAATGAATACAAAATAGCGTTACAAACTTTCAATTTATAAGAAAAAAGTCGCACAAAACGGGACAAGCAGCTTATCAGAATATTGTGTATAATTACGTAGGTGTATCTTCAGCCCGACTCGACCCGATTCGACTGGTTTTTAGTTAGTCTAGTTCTAGACTCTCGAAATAATCTCCGCCACCCCGAAGATCTGAATACACAGCATTGATCGCTGCCAACCCATTGATCGCTGCCGATCAATGCTTGTATACAGATCTTCGGGGTGGCGGAAATTATTTCGAGAGTCTAGAACTAGACTAGTCTTCAGTCGGATCGGCTCTGTGTGCGTTGCCTCACGACTCTGATTTTGCCAGTCGGAGGCCAATCGGGCCGGATTCAAAATGTTAAGCCGGCCGCAACTGAATTGGCCGACTGTGGCTTCCAGTCGTGTCGGGTCGGGTCGGATCGAGTCGGCTCTGTCTGCGCTGGGCTTAATATTGAATTGGGTTTCCAGGGGAACTAAACATTCATCTTGTTTCTTCTCTCCTAGATGTTCCTCCACTGGCTCTCTCGATGATTAGGGGGAATAGACCAGCCCCTCGCGGAAGCGCATACGTATTAACACATTAACGATGGTATAAGTTCGTAAATCAGCCGCGGGGTGCCAACTTGCGAACGCATTGCAGATGGTGCAACATACACACTGGCCCAGTCATATGTCAGTAGTATAACATAAAGATCTTAATTCCAAAAGGCGCTAAATCAACTTTCATCAACGTTGGAGAAAAGCATGTAGCTTTGCCCAACTTCCTTTAAATGCTCATTGGAATATGAAAATAGTAAGTTCCGTATTATGTCTTTGGTAGTGCAATTTGTCCTCGAGTCCGGATTTCTAGATAGCTATAGATTATACCTAGCTAAACACTGATATCGTTGACTCAATTTTTATGGAAAATGGATTTAGCGCCTTTTCGTACTAAGCTCTTCGTAATTTGTACAAAATAGGCTAGCTACGGATGTTCGGTCCACCCTCTACATCTTCAAGCTATCAAAATTAACCTGTTTCTAGGAAGTCACCTCGCATAGATTAGTGACGCTTTGTCGTGCAAACTTTCACGGCCCATATTCATACAAAAAACGCATTTTAGTGTGGTTCCATTGTAAGTTTCTTTTAGATGACGAACTGTTACGCAAGCGTTCAACGCTTAGTTTTCTTACTACATTGTACAACGTCGTTACCTGGGAAAGCATCTATAACTTACTAAATTAAACTAAAAAAACATTTATTTAGCAAACTCAATCCTATTATCTAAAGCAGACTAAAAATGGAACTAAGTGAGACATGCGTGTGTTTGTTTTCTTTTATGAACCCAGGAGCACCTTTAAGTATGAAATGTGAATTTAAAGAGATACTTGAGTTTTGTATAGAGGGCGCTTCAAGAAATGAAACTTGTGAGGTAATACAAAACCGAGTATCAAAATTGAAAGAGCATACAATTTTAATGATATAATAAACTTTATTTGCTCAAAATCGTTTCTAAAAAAAATATAAAATATATCCGGTTTTAAAATAAATGTTAAAGATCTCTCTACTTAATAATTGTTTTAACATAACCTCAAATGCACAATAAAAAAATAAAAAAAAGTGGTTAAAACAATACGTTTAATAAGAGCGCCCTTCTGTGTTTCAACGTGGGCTCTTTTTAAATGATAACATGCTTTTTTCTTAGTCGTTTGTAATTGTGTATACCTTTCGAGCAATAATGTTGTGGTGCAGGTTTTGGTTATTAAAACTAAGTTTGACCTAAACTGTTCTATTCCTTAAAGGGATCTAGTAACTTTGTTGACATGTGCAAACAGTGATGATTGGTTGATATAATGTATATTGTTGTTATCTATTAAGTCTACAGGGTATTGTGTGAACAATTTCAAGTCAAATGGATGCTATATAGCCGAGTAATGAGCAAAAATGCAAATTGATATTCACTAACTCACAGCACTCACTTTGTACACGGTTTCGAAAATCCAACGGATATTTTATTATCTGAGAACTTCAATCGTTCATATCTTTGTAACGAAAGTGAGATTTGAAAAACCGAAACCTATCTCATGCCTATTTTGTGTTAATATGAACTAAACAAGGTTTGAGAGAACTGCTAGTTTTCCAATTGGATTTTGAGGATTTGGACAATTTTACTAAGTCTCTTTGAAGTTTGATCCGTGGAACAGTATTTAGTTAGGGTATGTACGTTTATTGTATTCATGCTCAGCAAAGTACATTATTGTACATAAAGTCATATTATCGTGTATTCGAATGTTTGCATGGTTAACATAAATACTTTGACCTTATATTCTTATTTATTTTGGTATATTTCCATAAATCATTTGTTTAGGTTTTGCTTAAGATACTAGATTATGGTAACAAGGAACTACTTTGTATTATATGAAATCGATAAAATTTACCTTATTCTTGCTGTATTTATTTGTGTGTAGGTTTACATACTCGGCTGTCTTTTTTTATTTCTTCTTTTTTTAAAACTGTGCTTCTAATTCTACATTAATTGTATTTTAAGTATTTTATAAATTTGACAAAGTAAGTAATGGCTTCCCATGAATTATTTAACTAAGATTTTTACGTTGAACTAAGGAAAGCCTCCATGGCCTAGTTACACAATACAACGTTTGTGTAGCTATTTGGCACCTACAGTAGACATCGAACGTGATAAAGAGCCAGGAATTGTAAGGCTCTATAGTATTTGTGTGTATTGCAACTCGCAAAAATGCGAGCTTGACATTCAAGGAGGTAAAGCAAAGAGATGGTAAATGTAAACAAATTATTCATAGCTCAATCACCCATCAATTTTGTGTATACATGTATGTATGTTACAGTGATTCATTAAACTTATATTTTTCCCCAAAGTAATGTTTGAGACTCCAGTCATATACCAATTTTATAGAACATTCTTTAGAATGATATGTTAGAATGTCGTAGAAAAAGAATAAAGCGTACCTTGTGAAAACAGACAAAATCAAAGTCTGATTTTATCCCGATCGTTCGGGTGAAGTATCCGAATTCGGATACTACAGACGATTGAGTATATTATATACATAATTATGGAAAAATTGTAACAAATCAAAACGCATTTCGTTATGTTAGTACCATAATACACTTATCAATTGTGTGACGCACCTCATGACCCCCGGGAATGGTGCGTCATTGATCATATGTGACTCGGATTTCGGTATACCATGACGCACCCCTGTGTCAACATTTTGACGGACCATTCAACTACAATGACGGTGCATACGATCACTTTTGTGACGCACCATCTCTTGATTTTGATGAACCATAATGGGTAAACTGACTGACAATGACGCACCTCTTTCGTCATGATGTGACGGACCAAGGGTTGCCTTGACGGTACCTGCGTCCAAAATAGTTGTGTTAATTGACCCAACCATGACGCACTATTCCCGGTGGTCATGAGGTGCGTCATACAATTGCAAAGTGTATAAGCCAAACAACAAGGTAAAGGCGAAGTGGGGAAGCGCTAAGTGATTTTCGTTGAAATTATACAAAGTTATAATTGATCATTTTAATATTTATTGTTCATCGGATTCCATCCTTATCATTTTACTGAATATTTATTTGGTATGATGGTTTAGTTATTCTTCTGTCATTAACTACCAGGGAAATAAACATTTTATACTATACGAATTTATGTTGCTATAAATATTTATGGTTTTAAATTTAAAGATGGGTTATCATGACGTTTGTGTTTATGATCGTGCATTTAGTCAGCGTTTTGTTCTGTAGGGATATGCATTTGAAATATAACGCAAATATAACCAAGATCACGAACAATGTCAAATATGTTTTTTAGCGTGTTTTTTCCTCTAATTGTATCAGGTAAAACCTACGATGCATTGTGTGTAAAGTGCGATATAGTGGTGTATCTAGGATTGGACTACTGAGGGGGTCCAGGACACTTTGCACGTTATATTAATGTGTGTGTGTGTGTGTGTGTGTGTGCGTGTGTGTGCGTGTGTGCGTGTGTGTTTGTGTGTGTGTGTGTGAAGTTGTGAATGTTTGTTATTGTGTTTGTTTTTTCAAAACTAAGGGTCTATGATTCAATTGTATTCATGTAAAAATGTGCGGAAAACAACATTGAGAGATGGAGCGTAGGTTGGGTTGGTGTGTATGGTATATGTATGTTTATTAGTGTGTGAGTGTGAGGGGGGGGGGGGGGCACAGGCCCACACATACAGACTTAAAATAAACACAAACAAACATATAACGTGAGCTTTATTGGAATCCCCAAGCCACCAAAAGGTTAATGAAGATTGCAGCCAGATCACCGAAGCCACGCTCTTTCGCCTGTCATATTTTGTAAATGTGTCTTTAACGGCAAAACGTGCTTGAAGTGATTCATTGACCTTGTCAAATTTAACCAACAACAAATGGAGCTTTCACATTTCTCTGGTATTTTGTTTGTATCAGGTCATAGTGATAGAGTGATGAAATAGGTTTTGATTGTTCAAATGACTCCCTAATTAAAGAGATTGTTATAATTTAATGAAAAGCGTTTCGGAACGATTTTGGATTGTAATAAAAATCAATGATTTAATCTGACAAAGATGCTCAATTTTACAAAATGCAAACAATGTAATATTTTCAAGAAACGGTTAGATGAGTCTCATAATAATATCGGTATATGATTGAAGTCTCAAATATTACGTTTGAAAAACAATAATGACGTTAATAGATAGCTTTTACAGCAAATTACACATTTTCTTAAACAATGTGCAGTATGGGAGTCGAAAGGGGCGATATTTCGCCAACCTTTGGTTATAAAGGAACACATAATTTGATCCCCCAACATCGTGTTACTAAGTTATAGACTACAACAGAAAAATAATTACACAATTGGCATAATGCCATCACAATACATATCGGTATAGATATAGCACAAACACTCTTAAAGGGATGTAGTATCATTGTTGACATGTGCAACAAGTGATAAATGTTTGACATGTTTGATACAATGTGTATTGCTGTGATCTAATATGCCCATTGAGCAATGTCTGAAAATGTCATGTTAATGTATGTTATATGGCCGAGTAATGAGCGAAAATGAAAAGTGATTTATATTCATTGCATGCCTGACTTTATACACGGTTATGACTATCCAGCGGATAGTTATAAATCCGAACACGTAAATCGTAAATATCCTTTTAACAAAAGGTAAACTAATTCGAAACCGAAACCTGACACATGCTTCTATTGTTAATTAATACATTAACGTATTAGAGAACTGCTAGAGTTCAAAGTAAGTTTTGAGGATTTTGACAATGTTACTATGTTGGTCATATAAACCGAACGAAAAAGTAACTACCCCCTAAACAATTGCCCTTAATTTCATAACCAAGAATCGTTTCAAGATTTCGTCTTGCCAAAATATCCCTATGATAGTTAGGAAAACAATGTGTAAAAATAAGAGGTTAACATGAATCCATGGTTGAGTGAGCACACATTTAAGAGAAAATTGTAATATTTCAAAATTCGCAAAAGTGTTATCATCAGTACAGTTTATTTAGTAGTGAAACTTTTAAAAATGCACTGTTTTAAAATTGCAAACAGCGTTGTTTCATAAACCATAATAAATGTATTCAGCCACATGAGCTGTTTCACAACAATGTACAGGCACGCACAATGTCCTGTGACTTTTGAATTGGGCCATTTTGTCTTTAATCTGTGCTCATTCAGCCATAAAGTGATGAATATCTCTGATGTTCACACATAATGTACACAACAATTGTATTGCAAATTGCTTAACCTGTGACGTAGAAACGGGAAATGCTAAAAATGAGCCTTCGCCGTCCATGAAGAAAACACTATGGAATCAACGCCTTCCGCCAAACTGTACATCAATGATGACTCTAACATGAATTAATTGTCCACCCCATACCATGCAACCAAGATTTACCGGACGTCCGTTGACTAGGGAGCCCAGACACGAGCCCGTCGCAACCCCAAGTCGTTTTTGTAAATGCAGACATCTAGGAGCTTCTCGCCACGTAATCGACGAACCCCTTGTCCTTCCATCTGTTCGGTCAAGGATGTTATGGCTCGTACATAACGGACTCACATCAATCCAGTCACAATCACCATAAATGCTTTATAGCTAAGTATAATGCAGAAGTCCGTTCACCCACACATTAAGAATAATACATACAGCTCACATTCAGACCTTTTCATATAATCCTCCCTCACACCAACAAGCAAACCCTAGTTTATGTAAAACGAACTTTGGGTTCACACTAATGTCACCTACTTTCATCGACACTTTATTGTGATACGCGGATATATTGCACAAGAAAGCTGGTAGTTAACATTGTACTCTGACATGTCTGAGCATAACTACATTTAAAAACAAACATCACTGCATGTTTATACACACGAAATCACTCTCATCATTGCACGTACAGTTTCCATATCAATTATCATACTAACATCGACTTAACTCTCTAACATGTCTAAGATCGATATTTTATGAGAATATCCGCACGTCGTATAGTTTTATGTAAAAGCGTGGACTTTGTACAGCGACTATAATAAACGAAACAAAATATTCGCCATAAATGTCTGCGCATAGTATTTGTATGATTCATACATAATTTCCGCTTCATATATGAACGGATGATTCTGACGAATGGAGGGTAAGTTTTATTGCCGCTTTGTTGTAATTAATATTTCATCCATACTTGGTGTTAAGTACAACTATATATCTCGATTGTGAATGATTTAAATATATTGCATGGATTCGTAATATTTGTATTGAAGCATACGATAGCTGAAGAGTTTGTTTAGCTGGGACTGATAGTGTAATATGAGTCATGAGTCACACTCAATACAGTCAATTTGCTAACTCATTGCACTTACTTTGAACATGGTTGCAATTCTCCACTGTATAATTTCAAATAAAAATACTACAATGATAAATATCTTCAAAACGGAAGATAAATTTGTACAAGCGAAATCTGTTCCATGCTTATACTGTTCATGCTGGTAGTAATGTACGATTACGAAGTGTGAGAACCACTAGCATGCTAAATAAGTATTGTGCATTTTGACAAAACTAACATGGTAAGGTGTGAATTACGCAACAAAACCACATCCAACAACATGTACGCTTTTCATTTGTATTCTGCTTCAATCATGCGATGCTTTTGGAATTAAAAGCAGTAACACAAAGGGCCCGTTACACATTCACGGGGCCAACACGGATGACCACGGATTGACGGTCCGGGGTACTCCCAGTTGGGTCCGGGATGCTCCGTGTTGCCTCCGGCGTCCTCCGTGTTGTCTCCGGCGTCATCCTTGGGCGCAGCAGGGAAAATTAAACCTGCTTAATTTTCACCGGGAGCTCCGTGTTGAGACCGGCCAAAATTCTATTGTTCAGCTCATCCGTGTTGACTCCGTGTTGCTTCCTTGCTTATCCGTATATACACCGTGTTCGTACCGTACTTATCCGTGTTGGCACCGTACTGACACCGGCCCTCGATCCGTGTTGGCACCGTGAATGTGTAACGGTTCAAGTACGGTGCCAACACGGATAAGTACGGTACGAACACGGTGTATATATCGGATAAGCAAGGAAGCAACACGGAGTCAACACGGATGAGCTGAACAATAGAATTTTGGCCGGTCTCAACACGGAGCTCCCGGTGAAAATTAAGCAGGTTTAATTTTCCCTGCTGCGCCCAAGGATGACGCCCGAGGCAACACGGAGGACGCCGGAGGCAACACGGAGCATCCCGGACCCAACTGGGAGTACCCCGGACCGTCAATCCGTGGTCATCCGTGTTGGCACCGTGAATGTGTAACGGGCCCTTTAAGAAGGAGTTTTCATTTAGCACCCAGAATGACTGCTATGACTGCTATTATTTATTAATTTCAGAGCTGTTCTGCCTAAGTTGATCGGGAACGAAACAGTGAATATTAAACTCCTTGTATGTGATTAGCAGTACTGGTGTTTAGATTGTCAGTTGGTCACAGTGATCCTTAATCTAGCATCCACATGTTATATACATCGTGTTTGATCTAGATGTTGAAAAGCCTATTGTGAATGATTTGTTGTTTAAAAATAATAAATAAGGTAAACACTGTAGCTAGATTATTTATGTTTACTTTCTAAGAGAGTTAACATAATGCATGAAACGCGGGAAACAATGACCGTAACTTAGTCTACGCAGGAATCATTTTTCTCAATGTTTCATATAAATCTGTTAATCCTGTGAGCTTTTACATTTCACCTACAAGATTTACGAAATATTAATTCCGGTTCATGGAATGTTATTATTAACTTTTAATGATGGATATGAAAGGGATTCGCTACGTTTAAAGCGAACCAAAATCATAGAATTTCATTTATGCTTCTTCGTTAGCGACACAGAGTCCAACATATATATCAACGTCCAAAATCTAAGTACACGCGCCACACGCAATTGTATCGAATATATAGCCCAAAGTACCCGGAGAAGACTTTGTTGACCCGATCACAGCGGTGCGCATGGAACTTTCAACCTATATTTCTGCATTTAACATTAAAGGGATGCCAGTAAAGTGTCAACTCCACGAAAATTACTCCTCGTTTCTCTTCTAACGTGTTGTTGAGCTTATGGTAAGAGAAGAATAAAATAGGGTTCGATTTGTTCAAATGTCCCTTTAGTATGACGATATCTATCATTCAGCTTAAAAGCGTTAATTAACGGTCATTCTCAAATGTCATTTTGGGCAATATCTGACACTTTACAGGTGCACCTTTAACTGATTATGGTTCAGATATTATGATGCTTACGACACGTTCCTAACCCTGTTGTTTTGTTTTACTATTGCAACAATATCAATCAAAACCTTCCAACATTGATTATTTCCGTAACTTTCAAAATGCTGTGTTCATTGTTTAAGCTTTACAAAAATATGTTTAAATACGTAATGTCAGGAAAAATACGGAATTACGTTCCGGGCGCCGCAGCTGGGATTAGCTTGGATTCACCGAGCATCAACCTCGGATTCTGCGGCGTTCCAGGAGAAGGAAAATCTGCATTTATCAACCGCATCTTTGCAGCAATTACAGGTACATTTATTGGTCTCCAATATCGGATCTATTTGTCTTTATATAGAGTAACAAGTTGTGACGAAAATATTATGTCTTTATAACAAAGAAATGGTTCTAAACATTGTGCCCTTTCATGAGGGCGTTACTTGTTGGTCGGAGCTGGATAATTATGCGCACAGTTCCATCCCACAACGCACTGATTTAATTACATATCGGAAAAAGTAGAAGACAATCATATTTATACTTGTGACAGTAGTTAATCCTCTCTTATCTATCTCTGTATTCATCTTTTCTCCTGCTTACATGCTTCCTTCTTATGCGAGACCCTAACCTAGGTGTGATATGCGCTATACAGGGTGGCCCCCAACAAAAACGGAACGGGGCACTTCCCAAAATAAAGTAACCAAATAATTAGGTTCATCGTATAGTGTCTCTTTTCCAATTAAAAACGATACCAAGAACAGGCATTTTGGTTGAGTAGTTTTTGTTTTAGGGCGCTGTGAGTGACACTATGTCAGGTTTCCAATTTTGTCAATTTTTTACCAAGTTCATAGTGCCCGATAATTCTCACTTACGGCCCGTTATTACGGAGCAGTACGCGCACCATTATTAGTGTGCATTCGGCTGTGAAACGAAAGAATGGGCACAGTTGTCCGATGTCATAACGGGCAGTGAGTGTAGAAATGGGAATCTGACATGGTGTCACTCATAGCGCCCTAAAACAAAAACTACACGACCAAAATGACTATTCTGGGTATCGTTTTTCATAAGAAAAGACACCCTATCCGATGGACATGTTCATTTTGTTACCTTATTTAGGGAAGTGCCCCGTTCCGGTTTTTTGGAGGGCACCCTGTATAAGAACTGTTTGCTATTATCATTATTATTAGTAGTTAAGCCCGTCTCGCTGTGCCGGAAATGACGTAGCAACCGGTTACGTAATAATGGCGGGGAAATGCTGATTAATGAGGGTATTGTTTTCCGGTGACGCATCACCTTATCTGTTACGTAACGGGATATCTGTAATTATGAGGGTATTGTTTTTCCGGTAGCAATGAGTTGCTAGGGGAAATTTGCATCGGGGGATTTTTCATCGAGCGCGATGGTTTAGGAGGAGCGTGGTCTGAATTGTCAAAGGTTGTTGGTAGGACCATTGAGTGAACGAATATGAACGAATGATAATTATGCTGAGAACGAATGTAGATACATGAAGAGAATAGGTATGAATAAATCGAATGAAGGTTTGAGATGGGAATAGGATGAACATGAAGAATGAGTTGATGGGCGACGATCGAAGGAATGCAAACATGTATAGGAACGTCTATATCTGTGAATGAAAACGAATAAGTGTGAACGCGTACAAAATGGAAGACAGTATACGAGTGGTAGGGTGAGATAAACTAAAACGCAAACATATAAGGAACGATGTGAATGAAAACGAATCAATGTGAACGCGTACAAAATGGCAGACAGTATACGAGTGATAGGGTGAGATAAGCTAAACGCAAACATATAAGGAACGATGTGTGTGAATGAAAACGAATAAGTGTGAAACAGTGTGAACGCGTACAAAATGAAAGATATACGTTTGACGGTGAGAATCGTGTGAAATATATTGGATATGACAACAGGTGGATGCTGTAGGTGTACCAGTAAATTAAAGATGAGGGTGGGTATGTGCGGATGTGACGAATACCAGCAGATTTAAAGTTCATGGTAGGTATGGGTAGATATACCCGCAGGAAGAGAGAGAAAGAGGGTACCCCTCCGTACTTTGACCGGAAGGAGATAGTGATATAGCCGGGAAGAAAAGAAGGAAATGAATACAAAATGACGCGGCAACATTGAATGGTAGGTATAAAGACTGAAATAAAATAAAAAATAGAGAAATGTGACAAATAAATAAATGAAAGAGCGACAAACGAGATATTCAAAATGGTGTACATGAAAAGCGAACGAATAAAGGAAAGATTGAACGATTGATGGTAGCACTGAATGAAGGGGGAGTAGAGAAAACTAATATGAAACTTAAACAGTGTAAGACAAATACAAAGAAAACGGATTGTACGTGAGGAAAGTAAAGAGATTGAAATGATCGGTTAACGTTGGTACAGCCAACGAAAAGAAGAAAAAAAATAGACTAATGAATACATGATGTTTGTTAGTAAAGAATTGATAAATTGAAAGCGATACATATCAAAATAGATGAGAGAAAAAATGATAGAAAGTCGGAAAGTGTGTGGAAGAAAACACGAGCGCATGAGAAAAACAAAAACAAGTTTTTAAAATAAACGGTTTTGAAATACGAACAAAACAAAAATACATGATATAATGAAATGGAGCGACAAATATGATACGAAATGAAGCAAAAAGGTGGGAAAGCTACAACAAAAATACATAAACAGTGAAATGGTTTGACAAATATGATACGAAATGAAGCGAAATAGAATGAAAAGATGATAAAACAGCAACAAAATGCAAATTATACCAAACCTTTGACAATATCTTTGACCGAGGCGATGCCGATGGGGAGCGAGCGCGGTACTGGTACGTCATGTTACGACGAAAACGTACTTTGAAATGCCCGCTCCAAAAAGCTAAAAAGCCAAAAGGGACGCCACCGGATGCGCGATGGAACAAAAAGCCGTATACTGAGTCGGTTGTCTCCGGAGCGGGGGGGCTCTGATTGGCTGGGGTAGCGATGTATGATCATTGCCAGTCATTGGATAGAGTAGACAGACAAAAGGGGGTACGCACTGAAGCGAAATGTCATGGGCGGGGCCCATGGTTGAATGGGTTAGTGACGCGAAATGTAGCCAACTTCCTTGGCTGACTTCTTTACACGTAAAGCACCGATGCGGCACACGCGACTACGAGCGAGTGTACGTCGGACGCACACACAATACATGCACACATTATTACACGCGCGTGTTTCTTGTACAGTTGATAATTATAATTTTTATTTTTTTGCGTGGTACGGTCGATTATCGACAGGGCGCCCCAACGTCAGGTTTTCACACTACAGGGTCGCTCGTGATCGCGCACACCTCAGGATAAAAGTGATAAACTCGACAAAAATCTCGTCTACGCGAAACGCCGAACATGTATATATACGCCAGCTCTAAATGTAAGAGTGGGTAGGGGGGAAAGAGAGTTATATCATATCGTAGAGGGCGGTATTGTAAACAAATAGCCAAACTTATGTGATGAATAATCAAAAGGATGTATATTTGTAGTTAATGTGTGTGAATAGCATTTTCATTTTGGTGTTGATTAACATGGTGAACAACAGAGGGCAGCACCGAATAGTGTTTTAAGGAGATCTTTAAATATCAAGGAGCCGATATAATGATCGATATTTAACATATGCATTACTTGAAATGTTACAAACTACATTGCGGAATGCATACAATTTGCTTTTCCTTCAAACTAACAATCAACAGACAGACATAGTAAATTATATACTACAAACACAAAATAACAACCAGCCATACAGTAATTTATGATTTGTTTAAACCAGTTTATTATACATTACGTAACAAAAATGTACATATGAAATTGAAAATATTACAATATAGACCCGCAACGTTTGTCATGCAGCAAGACAATAATTCCACAACTGTTTGCTCTCTACCCAAATGTATAGATGGGTACTATGGTCAGAGGGAATGGGTGTGGGCAATTATTCTTAGTGCCATCACCAGTGTCAGCTCGGTTAGTATGCTTCCTGTGGAGTTGAAAAGTACGTAATATCATTGTATGGGTTGGAAATTTACCAGTCCCGATGACCATGGGTAATAATGATTTTTTATTTAACCGCTAAGTGGCTTTTTGCAATATGTGCTATATAAATGTATATTATTATTATTGTGCATTAGTTGATGTATTTGCTGTTTATTGTAATCCAATACAACTATATTTTTATTCTATCATATTTAAAATGCATAAATAATGATAAATGTCTCAATATGAACCGTTTTTAGGTCAGCGAAATATCAATCACTATCATCCTCACCATCCTCCTCTAGATCATTAGTTTGATGGAACAATGCATTAAATTTAAAATGATGTTTAGGTAATACTCTGCGCAAGGCTTTATCAAGACCCATGCCTTTATCTATCTTCCCTTGGACTTCATCAACTACTTCTTCATGAGTTATGTCATCTTTAAGATGAAAATAGCTGAATAGAAAATCTTTATAGGTATCAAAGAAGCATCTCTTGACCACCCACATTGTTTTAACATCTGCCTTTTCCCTTGCATTCTCTTTACTCAAGCCCTCTTGTATATATTTTTCATATTTCTCAGTCCATGCGTCATTAGTTGTTTCTTTGGCGTCGCCCAACCAATCTTGAAAAGCCGCATTGTCTTCTAGATCAGAACTGCATTCAGTTTCTCCTTCACTTTGTGACGAGTTATCGTCTCCATCAGAATCGTTGTGCTCAATTTCGATAGACTCGCTATCGGATCTTTTCATGGCTCCCGCATTGATCATTGTATCCTCGGTAAACCGTTTTTTATGACAACCTACATTGTACATGTCATGTTCATTATGATCCATCTCAGACCCCTCTTCTGCATGGATAGTTTCAGTGTGTCTTTTCAAATTATACTGTCTGCTAAACATTTTGTGACACAGTGGACAGGTATGCATTTTGACCGATGAGGTAAAATTAATGTTTGCTCTTTGAACGCTTGTCACTGATTAACAAGGAATGAACAAAGTCATTCATTAATATATTGATGAGTTAGATTTTAACTCTGTCAAGTCACTGTTTACTCGCGCGCATGAGTGCTCATCCCTACTCGCATGAGTGATCATGGCACTCACACGACTGCTAAGTGTACTCACATTGCAAGATTGAAGTTATTAACACCTAGACAGAATGATTTTCGCAGAGGTCGTAATATGGCTCGTAGCAACTCGGAGTAAACTCGGAGCAACTCGGAGTAAACTCGGAGCAACTCGGAGTAAACTCGGAGCAACTCGGAGTAAACTCGGAGTAAACTCGGAGCAATTCGAAGAAACTCGGAGTAAACTCAGAGCAACTCGGAGTAAACTCAGAGTAAACTCGGAGCAACTCGGAGTAAAATCGGAGCAACTCGGAGTAAACTCGGATCAACTCGGAGCGACTCGGCACAATTCGGAGCAACTCGGCACAACTCGCAAAGGGGGTCGGAATAATTCAAACATATGAAATATTGAAACATTGAAATATTGACCCAAAGAAGTACACTAAAATGAACTTCGTTTTTTTATTTTTGTATTATTATTATTTTTTTTTATAATGTGTAAGGTGGTCTTCATGAAACTGGTTGAAAAAACACAAACTGACTGTTGCTCAACCTGCACAAATTGTAAGATTAAAGTTATAATCAATCAGACACAATGATTCGCACAGAGGTCGTAATATCATGACATGGACCAACTCGGCACTACTCGGAGCTACTCGGAGTAAACTCGGAGCAACTCGGAGTAAACTCGGAGCAATTCGGAGTAAACTCTGAGCAATACGGAGTAAAATCGGAGCAACTCGGCCAACTCGGAGTAAACTCGGAGCAACTCGGACCAACTCGGAGTAAACTCGGAGCAACTCGGCACAACTCGGAACACCTCGGTGGACATCTCGAAAAGGGGTCAGAAAAATTCAAACATGTTTGAAATATTGACCCGAGCTTGGATCGGCTTTATACAAAGAAATGAAAATCACCTTACATATAATAAATAAGGATGATTACCCCTCATTGTCATTTGAGACTCGATATTTTCAACAAAAGGTAGATCGAGTATACTTCTTCGGCGATAGTGGCAAACATGTTTGAACATGTCCTTCTCCCTTTTGTTGAAAATATCGAGTCTCAAATGACAATGAGGGGTAATCATCCTTATTTATTATATGTAAGGTGATTTTCATTTCTTTGTATAAAGCCGATCCAAGCTCGGGTCAATATTTCAAACATGTTTGAATTTTTCTGACCCCTTTTCGAGATGTCCCCCGAGGTGTTCCGAGTTGTGCCGAGTTGCTCCGAGTTTACTCCGAGTTGGTCCGAGTTGCTCCGAGTTTACTCCGAGTACGCCGAGTTGCTCCGATTTTACTCCGTATTGCTCAGAGTTTACTCCGAATTGCTCCGAGTTTACTCCGAGTTGCTCCGAGTTTACTCCGAGTAGCTCCGAGTAGTGCCGAGTTGGTCCATTTCATGATATTACGACCTCTGTGCGAATCATTGTGTCTGATTGATTATAACTTTAATCTTACAATTTGTGCAGGTTGAGCAACAGTCAGTTTGTGTTTTTTCAACCAGTTTCATGAAGACCACCTTACACATTATTAAAAAAAATAATAATAATACAAAAATAAAAAAACGAAGTTCATTTTAGTGTACTTCTTTGGGTCAATATTTCAATGTTTCAATATTTCATATGTTTGAATTATTCCGACCCCCTTTGCGAGTTGTGCCGAGTTGCTCCGAATTGTGCCGAGTCGCTCCGAGTTGATCCGAGTTTACTCCGAGTTGCTCCGATTTTACTCCGAGTTGCTCCGAGTTTACTCTGAGTTTACTCCGAGTTGCTCTGAGTTTACTCCGAGTTTCTTCGAATTGCTCCGAGTTTACTCCGAGTTTACTCCGAGTTGCTCCGAGTTTACTCCGAGTTGCTCCGAGTTTACTCCGAGTTGCTCCGTGTTTACTCCGAGTTGCTACGAGCCATATTACGACCTCTGCGAAAATCATTCTGTCTAGGTGTTAATAACTTCAATCTTGCAATGTGAGTACACTTAGCAGTCGTGTGAGTGCCATGATCACTCATGCGAGTAGGGATGAGCACTCATGCGCGCGAGTAAACAGTGACTTGACAGAGTTAAAATCTAACTCATCAATATATTAATGAATGACTTTGTTCATTCCTTGTTAATCAGTGACAAGCGTTCAAAGAGCAAACATTAATTTTACCTCATCGGTCAAAATGCATACCTGTCCACTGTGTCACAAAATGTTTAGCAGACAGTATAATTTGAAAAGACACACTGAAACTATCCATGCAGAAGAGGGGTCTGAGATGGATCATAATGAACATGACATGTACAATGTAGGTTGTCATAAAAAACGGTTTACCGAGGATACAATGATCAATGCGGGAGCCATGGAAAGATCCGATAGCGAGTCTATCGAAAGTGAGCACAACGATTCTGATGGAGACGATAACTCGTCACAAAGTGAAGGAGAAACTGAATGCAGTTCTGATCTAGAAGACAATGCGGCTTTTCAAGATTGGTTGGGCGACGCCAAAGAAACAACTAATGACGCATGGACTGAGAAATATGAAAAATATATACAAGAGGGCTTGAGTAAAGAGAATGCAAGGGAAAAGGCAGATGTTAAAACAATGTGGGTGGTCAAGAGATGCTTCTTTGATACCTATAAAGATTTTCTATTCAGCTATTTTCATCTTAAAGATGACATAACTCATGAAGAAGTAGTTGATGAAGTCCAAGGGAAGATAGATAAAGGCATGGGTCTTGATAAAGCCTTGCGCAGAGTATTACCTAAACATCATTTTAAATTTAATGCATTGTTCCATCAAACTAATGATCTAGAGGATGATGGTGAGGATGATAGTGATTGATATTTCGCTGACCTAAAAACGGTTCATATTGAGACATTTATCATTATTTATGCATTTTAAATATGATAGAATAAAAATATAGTTGTATTGGATTACAATAAACAGCAAATACATCAACTAATGCACAATAATAATAATATACATTTATATAGCACATATTGCAAAAAGCCACTTAGCGGTTAAATAAAAAATCATTATTACCCATGGTCATCGGGACTGGTAAATTTCCAACCCATACAATGATATTACGTACTTTTCAACTCCACAGGGAGCATACTAACCGAGCTGACACTGGTGATGGCACTAAGAATAATTGCCCACACCCATTCCCTCTGACCATAGTACCCATCTATACATTTGGGTAGAGAGCAAACAGTTGTGGAATTATTGTCTTGCTGCATGACAAACGTTGCGGGTCTATATTGTAATATTTTCAATTTCATATGTACATTTTTGTTACGTAATGTATAATAAACTGGTTTTAACAAATCATAAATTACTGTATGGCTGGTTGTTATTTTGTGTTTGTAGTATATAATTTACTATGTCTGTCTGTTGATTGTTAGTTTGAAGGAAAAGCAAATTGTATGCATTCCGCAATGTAGTTTGTAACATTTCAAGTAATGCATATGTTAAATATCGATCATTATATCGGCTCCTTGATATTTAAAGATCTCCTTAAAACACTATTCGGTGCTGCCCTCTGTTGTTCACCATGTTAATCAACACCAAAATGAAAATGCTATTCACACACATTAACTACAAATATACATCCTTTTGATTATTCATCACATAAGTTTGGCTATTTGTTTACAATACCGCCCTCTACGATATGATATAACTCTCTTTCCCCCCTACCCACTCTTACATTTAGAGCTGGCGTATATATACATGTTCGGCGTTTCGCGTAGACGAGATTTTTGTCGAGTTTATCACTTTTATCCTGAGGTGTGCGCGATCACGAGCGACCCTGTAGTGTGAAAACCTGACGTTGGGGCGCCCTGTCGATAATCGACCGTACCACGCAAACAAATAAAAATTATAATTATCAACTGTACAAGAAACACGCGCGTGTAATAATGTGTGCATGTATTGTGTGTGCGTCCGACGTACACTCGCTCGTAGTCGCGTGTGCCGCATCGGTGCTTTACGTGTAAAGAAGTCAGCCAAGGAAGTTGGCTACATTTCGCGTCACTAACCCATTCAACCATGGGCCCCGCCCATGACATTTCGCTTCAGTGCGTACCCCCTTTTGTCTGTCTACTCTATCCAATGACTGGCAATGATCATACATCGCTACCCCAGCCAATCAGAGCCCCCCGCTCCGGAGACAACCGACTCAGTATACGGCTTTTTGTTCCATCGCGCATCCGGTGGCGTCCCTTTTGGCTTTTTAGCTTTTTGGAGCGGGCATTTCAAAGTACGTTTTCGTCGTAACATGACGTACCAGTACCGCGCTCGCTCCCCATCGGCATCGCCTCGGTCAAAGATATTGTCAAAGGTTTGGTATAATTTGCATTTTGTTGCTGTTTTATCATCTTTTCATTCTATTTCGCTTCATTTCGTATCATATTTGTCAAACCATTTCACTGTTTATGTATTTTTGTTGTAGCTTTCCCACCTTTTTGCTTCATTTCGTATCATATTTGTCGCTCCATTTCATTATATCATGTATTTTTGTTTTGTTCGTATTTCAAAACCGTTTATTTTAAAAACTTGTTTTTGTTTTTCTCATGCGCTCGTGTTTTCTTCCACACACTTTCCGACTTTCTATCATTTTTTCTCTCATCTATTTTGATATGTATCGCTTTCAATTTATCAATTCTTTACTAACAAACATCATGTATTCATTAGTCTATTTTTTTTCTTCTTTTCGTTGGCTGTACCAACGTTAACCGATCATTTCAATCTCTTTATTTTCCTCACGTACAATCCGTTTTCTTTGTATTTGTCTTACACTGTTTAAGTTTCATATTAGTTTTCTCTACTCCCCCTTCATTCAGTGCTACCATCAATCGTTCAATCTTTCCTTTATTCGTTCGCTTTTCATGTACACCATTTTGAATATCTCGTTTGTCGCTCTTTCATTTATTTATTTGTCACATTTCTCTATTTTTTATTTTATTTCAGTCTTTATACCTACCATTCAATGTTGCCGCGTCATTTTGTATTCATTTCCTTCTTTTCTTCCCGGCTATATCACTATCTCCTTCCGGTCAAAGTACGGAGGGGTACCCTCTTTCTCTCTCTTCCTGCGGGTATATCTACCCATACCTACCATGAACTTTAAATCTGCTGGTATTCGTCACATCCGCACATACCCACCCTCATCTTTAATTTACTGGTACACCTACAGCATCCACCTGTTGTCATATCCAATATATTTCACACGATTCTCACCGTCAAACGTATATCTTTCATTTTGTACGCGTTCACACTGTTTCACACTTATTCGTTTTCATTCACACACATCGTTCCTTATATGTTTGCGTTTAGCTTATCTCACCCTATCACTCGTATACTCAGTGGCGTAGACAGGTTCTTACACCTGGGGGGGATGATTTGCCGTTCACCGGACCACGACCAATTTTTCGAGACCAAGACAATTGCTTGAAAGTCTTCTCAGAGGGGGGGGGGGGGGGGGTTAGATGTTAATATGGCAGGTGCGGATCTAGCTTTTTGCTAAGGGGGGGTTTAACCCAATGACGATGCGGAGCATCGTCCACGAGCCGCGAAGCGGCGATTTTTTTTTTCTTTCTATTTTGAACCCCCGTAAGTGATTTTTTTTCCACTTTTTTTCACTGATACATTTTCACTTGGCAGCCCAAGGGTGAGGGGGGGGGGGGGGGGTTAAACCCCCTAACCCCCCCCCCCTGGATCCGCCACTGGATGGTCGTGACCAGGCGGGCCAGAAGCAGTTTTGGATTGGGGGGGGGGGGCAAAACCTATGGGGGCTCAGGATTTTGTGTGTGTAGGGGCTCATGCCCAACCTCACTCACAGTGTTGCCAACTTTGAGCCAGATGTGAGAGTGAGACATTGCAAGGAACGAAGCGATCAAGTCTGAGGGAGCGAAGTGACTGAGCGGGGAGCGGGGGGGGGGGGGGGTGTGGGAGGGGGGTGTCCCCCCTCCCACGGTAGGGAGTTTTTGCATTTTTGGACTTGAAATTGTGCATTCTGGTGCTTACCTAGATAGGAAATTCGGGCTTAACATTCACTGTATCTGGGAAAGCGTGTCATGATTTGATCGACCAGAAATTTTAAATATATCTTCACGAAGAAAACAAATAATTGGCACACTAATAAATATGCACCTCAACACAGGAGCGAAGTGACTGAGCGGGGGGAGGGTGTGGGAGGGGGGTGTCCCCCCTCACATGGTAGGGAGATTTTGCATTTTCGGACTTGAAATTGTGCAATCTGGTGCTTACCTAGATAGGAAATTTGGGCTTAACATTAACTGTATCTGCGAAAGCGTGTCATGATTTGATCGACCAGAAATGTTAAATGTATTTTCACGAAGAAAACAAATAATTGACACATATGCACCCCAACACAAACACAAATATTGCATTTATATTTAGCGTCACACACAGTTCCAACATCACCATATGCCACATTATGTATGATCCAACAACTTAGCCTATTGCCAAGAATGAGTCCCGAGGGGCGTAGCTACCGAGGGCTGGGGCAGGGCCAAATAGGGAGGGTTTGGGAGGGGGTATCTCCCTCCCACGGAGAAGATTTTGCATTTATATATATACTTGAAATGGGGCAATTTGGTGCACATCACACAAGCAGCCAAAGCAATGTCAGCCTACACTGGAACTACGTGGCACAGTATTCAGAAAAAAAATACTCACCCCAGACCATTCGCAAGTTACACAACAAACTGAGATAATCTGTTCGCGCGCGAAGCGCGCAGCGAAAATTGAAAGTTAATGTATGAATTACCCTTTTAACGTTAGAATTAACAAGTCTTAGCTCATACAGCTAATGTTTTCTTTCCCACTCGTATACAGCTACACACAAACAAATATATAACCTTCCCTAAAACCTGGGGGGGATGATTGTACATGTCATCCCCCCCACCTTGTGAGGTGGGGGGGATGCATCCCCCTCATCCCCCCCGTTGTCTACGCCCCTGCGTATACTGTCTGCCATTTTGTACGCGTTCACATTGATTCGTTTTCATTCACATCGTTCCTTATATGTTTGCGTTTTAGTTTATCTCACCCTACCACTCGTATACTGTCTTCCATTTTGTACGCGTTCACACTTATTCGTTTTCATTCACAGATATAGACGTTCCTATACATGTTTGCATTCCTTCGATCGTCGCCCATCAACTCATTCTTCATGTTCATCCTATTCCCATCTCAAACCTTCATTCGATTTATTCATACCTATTCTCTTCATGTATCTACATTCGTTCTCAGCATAATTATCATTCGTTCATATTCGTTCCCTCAATGGTCCTACCAACAACCTTTGACAATTCAGACCACGCTCCTCCTAAACCATCGCGCTCGATGAAAAATCCCCCGATGCAAATTTCCCCTAGCAACTCATTGCTACCGGAAAAACAATACCCTCATAATTACAGATATCCCGTTACGTAACAGATAAGGTGATGCGTCACCGGAAAACAATACCCTCATTAATCAGCATTTCCCCGCCATTATTACGTAACCGGTTGCTACGTCATTTCCGGCACAGCGAGACGGGCTTAACTACTATTATTATTATCGTACGTCACCTTTAACAAAGTCGAGAGAGAAGAAGTATTGCACGATCTATGCGAAACATGGTAATGGACTAGTCATGCCACCATGCCAAACCTAGACCGACACGAAACCAAGTGATGTCGATAAGGTGTCGGCCAACATGTGTAGTTTTTGAAAAACAATAATGCGGTCTCGTTCAAGCCTGTATTCCGCGCCCAAATCAAGTGTAAATTCGGAATTTGTCAAGGTGGATTGTTTTCTACACAATTGAATGCATCACTTAAACAAAATCAGTCGTAATAATCACTTTCACATAGTTTTATTTATTATATTCATGTATTCAATTATTACTGTATGGCATTAGTCAATTGCCTTAATTTAAACATCATCGTTAATGGTATTATTGGCATTGTAGTGAACTTATTTGTAACAACAATACAGGGGAACACCATGAAATCGCCCAAGAGATTCCGATGCACGACAGTGGCGGGGCAGATTCACGTCAGGCTGAGATCGTGAAGACACATACTCTGACGGACCGAATCAATCTGGTAGAGGTCCGCACAATGAGAGATTACGATAACGCCGACGTTAACAAGCTCATAAACACAATTAGTAAGTTGTTTCTCTATCATGCATACAGGGTGCCCCCCAAAAAACGGAACGGGGTACTTGCCATAATAGAGTCACATGATGACTAGGTTCATGGGATAGGGCATATTTTACCAAGCAAGTTGATAACAAGAACAGTAATTTTTGATCGAGTAGTTTTTGATTTAGGATGTCTTAAGTGAGCTCATGTCAGGTTCCTATTTTTGTAAATTTGTACCAAGTCAGTGCCTGAAAAATCACACTTCCCGCCCGTCATAGCATCAAACAACTATTCCCATTCTCTCGGCAAACAGCAGAATGCACACTTACACGTATTGTTCGTTTTCGATGGTTTGACGGGCAGTAAGTGCGATTTATCAGGCACTCGCTCGGTAACATTAGAGTAACAAATTGGAACCTGACATGGTCTTACTTAAGACGTCCACAAACAATTTCCATCTACATTCTAAATATATATATCCCGTTGACGGTGAGAACAATGATCCATTCACAATAGTATTAGTAAATGACTTCCTCTCGGCTATGCGCATACAGTATTACACACTGTATAAAGCACACGTGTTTGGACATAATGTGCAAATGCTCCGCAGCCGTTGACCTTTAGCCGTCTATGTTTCACTTTCATTGTGTGTTCACTTTGTGTGCTGGATTGATTGAAGTATGCATCCAATAACCGGGGTAATAATATAATTGTAAGCGCTTAGATATGATTATTGAATATGTTATTGAATATCATTAATTTATTTTATGTTCAGATTATAATATAAAATAAGAACGTTTTTAATCAAGTCTCATTTTTAATTGAAAATACTTTGTATTAATTAATGTACTTTGTATCTGTTATTGAAAACGATCATTATAAAATTATTTAATTTCTCAATTTCATATGAAGATACTTTATATTAATTTACCTTCTATTTGTTATTGAATATGTTAAAATTAATTTATGTTCAGAATATAATGTACATGTATGTAAGATAAAATTAAGTTAATTATTCAATTTTAATTGATGATACTTTGGATTTGCAATTGAATGTTTAATTTTATTTCTGTTAAGAATATAATACAAGTTAAACAATTTTAATTACTCAATTTTAATTAAACATAATTTGTAATAATGTACTTTGTATAAATGGAATACGATAAATTTAATTTGTGTTAGGAATATAACATGAATTAAGACTTGTTTTATTACTCAATCTTTATACCCTGTATTGCTTCCCTTTTGATATTACATTTGATTGTTCTAAAGATCTACTCGTTATTGAGTATGATAAACTTAATTTATGTTAGGAATATGATATAAAATAGATAGTGGGATTTGATATCCTTTAATTAAATAATTTCCATGCTCTTATTTTTGCATTTTTGTGATGCTTATTATTGTAATTTTCCAAAAGATTAATTTACACTTTGTTAGATTCAATATTTAGTTAGTATTACATATTTAAAAGTAAGTAAGGAATCAGTAAATTGGTTCTTTGTTATTGTTACATTAAAATTAAAGGTACATGAGAATATGAATTATAATAATCACATTTTTAATGTTAGTGCCTTTCTTGCCAAATGCATTCATAAATATGTATCATTTTGTTGTATTTTGATGTTAAATTATATTTTTTATTGTGTTGTAGTTTTTTTATTCATGTATGTTCATATGTTCATGTACGCAAGGCATTTTAGTCTTCGGACTACAGTCTTGTTAATTTTGTTCAATAATACCGATATATCTATCTATCTATCTAGCATGTTATCCATAAACTTGCATTATAACAAACAACCGATTCATTGTATTTTTATTTGACAGAAGGACAAAATCCGAAAGGCATGCAGATCCACTGTCCAGTATTGATATACAAACGGCAAGTTACATAATTATGATAATATATATTCTGATATCCAAAATTAAACTCTAACTCTTAATCATAAACTAGAGTCAATACCGTTTAAAACGGTCGATTTGAAATCAAGAAATGAAAGGTAGGACGAAATTGTTATTCAAATTATGTATTAATGTTATGTTGTTCATGTTATTACTTTGATCAAACTAAGTTTAATAATTATGTTTTAAAATCATGTGATTTTAACAATATTCACTTAGTTTCTCATTATCTTCCAACAAATGTGTGTCTTAAAGAGCCATCTCAATAACAACTGCACTACTAACTCTTTAAAATCATGGCATTCAAAAAATGTAACACTGTTGATCTGCTGGAAATAACTGTTGTACTTGTACGCAGACTGAAACGTCTTCAGTAATTTTGTTGTTGTTGTTGTTGTTGTTGTTGTATAGTGAGGAACACACTCTTGATATAGCACCCAGTTTTCTTCGGGATGTTGCAAATGGCGTGAATGGAATCTATGGTAAGTTTGATTCGTCCAGCAATGACAATGTATAACTTCCCTGCTATGGCTATCACTTTGCGTCTTCTTGATTTTTTCTTCAAAATCTTGCGCATCTTTCGAGATCAAATTTGTGACGACCGGGCATACAGTCACAATGTCATGCGACCTTGTAAAAGTGAATGTTAGCCCATAAAACGTTCGATGTTGTGATTTGTGTACAAATCCTATGGAATGACTTTTTCTTAGGATTCATAAAACTCATTATTTTTCATTCCAATCACAGCAATTATTTAATTGAAGGATACAAATATTCGGGAATCAAGAAGACATTTTAATCCATGAATATGACTATGGCTGAAGCAACTTATAATGCCTAGCAGATACATTTGTATCATTCTTTCCGGCGACACCCTCTGGGTATACAGCCATTATATTTAAGGGGCTAATACACGTTGACTTCTATTTATCTGTATTAGCAAGGGTATTAGTGTATACATCAACTATTTGGTAAACTGTTTAACCGAAATATATTTTGTTGAGTTAAACATATTTTCGCAATTATTTGGTTCAACTTGATATGGCAAGCCTAAGTCCCAACAATGCACCTTCGCCCAGGCTGAGCGCCTGCTCACAATAGTATCACATCTTAGAATACACTTTCAACCCACACAATTTCAATTTCAATAGCAGTTGCTACATGTATGTCAGAAAACCACAACCATCATAAGGATAAGAAAAGCAGTGATAAGCAGTGATAGCGGTTTCCCGCTATTCTCTTATCAATTTCGCTAGATGGCGCATATATCGTGGCGATAGTGCCATGCGATACTTTTGTTGATCGAAAACAAAACAATTTGTACAGCCGTTTTTCACATATATGCAGCTTTGTGTCCGCCATTCTCGCCTTTCGCGTGCTAAACGTATTTTGCCGTTCTCTTATCTTGCCGAGCTATACGCCTCTCTCACACGCTCTCTCCTTTTCTCTCGTTATTTCGCACAGTACCAGTTCGTACTGCATCAAACAGCTGTCGCGTAAGTCTATGCGCGAATCAACCGTTTATTATGAAAAACGAACCCGCATAATCGAGCAAGATTTTCTTGAAATATTCACGCCAGATCATTTAGAAAAACTGCACACCATTAGTTCAATTATCAAGGATGCTACACATTTACTATTTAGATGATCTGTCCTGAACATTGGGCGAAAATAAATGTAATTCATTTGAATGCAGTCGTTGCAAAAATATCCCCATTGCCACAACACGTGGAACCGAACATGACGCAATACTGCGTATCACGTGATAAATGCGGAAAAGTGCTTTACCGCTATTTTGGCCGATAGCGGTTTGGCGATAGTGGTCCTGACTGACTATAGCATGCCCTGCATGCTTCTATACAACAGCTTGTCAGTGCCTTTCTTGTCATAATGATGCTTGGACTTTTCTCACATAGCATACTATTGTGCCAGGCGCTCAGAGTTGTGACAATTGAGGTCACTTTGAGACATTTTGTGTGGGCGTTCCCAAATTTGAAATTTCAAGTTGATTCCGGGTTTCATTGACTTTTCCGTTTAAAACAATATTATTAGAAAGGCCAGAAAACTGGCCCTTAGCAGTTTGTGGGTAAATGTGATTTCCATGACATAGAACCTTTAAAGAAGAAGAAGAACAATTTAGTAATGGTAATCATGCAACAAGTGCATGATATTATTTTTTTCGAAAAGATTAAACCGTTAATAAGCCTTGAAATGACATGTACTTAGTTTTAAAACATAATGATATTTATAATTTACATCAAATTATTTCAGGAAGAAAAATTATGATCGCCATCACTCCAACAAAGCAGACAGACGAGAGTGTCGAAGATATAAAGCGAGACGTTGGCAACCGGACCGGTGTTCCCGCGGCGGACAACATCTGGGTTTTCGAGAGGACTAATTCCCGAGAGGATGCGGCATCTAGGCAACGAGATGAAACACTGAGGTTCACATGGGAGTGTCTGAAGATGGCGGACCTGAATCTCCAACTGTGGGAAGAGAAAGAGAAGGTTATTCCTTATCTGTGATTTTCCTTGTGTCTAGTATCGTAGTGAACATGCTAGATCCCTTGTCCAATGTCCAATACCATGTCCCGCCAGGTTCCTAAAGACTCGGATCCGACTAACATCTACGAATCTAAAATACAGCAAGGGTTCCTGACTGAAGCAGAAACAGGATTGATGCCCCGCTTCTAGCTGGATATAATACGCCCTCTCTCGGGCTTAGTGCATTGGTGGGGCGCGTTTACGTACGTGAATTATCAAGGGAGATATCGAACACAATCGGGAACCCTGAATACCCCTGACCCCATATAGACCGGCAGCCCAGAGGGGTTTGGTGCATCGAAAAGCGTACTGATTTCTGAACATACGAACATTTTTAGAGGGAAATGTAACAAATCCAAATGAGTCTGCCGAGATCTTCCCGGGGACAAAAGGCTCCTTTGCGCCTCCAAAATATGGACCCTGGGAAATATCCGATGCTTCTATTTTATGCGAATGTACTGTGTCTTACAGATTACAGAATACATATTGGTAGCGCATAAAAATATGCCAAAGGCCATTATAAGTACATTTTAATGAACCCCATGATCAAAACAAGGTCAAACACAGCTTCCACTTACACATGATTTTCTAAAAACATTAAATATGAACCAATCTAATCTACAGAGATTAAAGACATTATAAGAAAATAGCCGGATGCAGAGGAACCAATATCTGAGCGTATGACACAGATACGGGTAGGTTGGGGGGGGGGGGGGGGGGGGGTGCATGAGGTAGTTATTTTTAAAATGTGGTATTGACAATATATAAGTATAAACTAGATAGAGAAGCCAGGGACAGGGACGCGCCCTGATCGCATGCACAAAGTTCTGCCGTTTACACCACCTCATGCACATAACTAAAAAGCCCCATACACGTTTCCAGGGGCGCTGCTGAAAGCCCCCCCCCCCCCCCCCTCCCTCCCCCACACGGAAGTG
>JBAMJV010011848.1:0-2500 GCA_037951105.1 Echinarachnius parma | reverse complement strand
TGTTAGAGTGGCCAACTTTATATTGTACTTAATATTTTAACCTAGCTTAACCAAAGCGAAATCAACTAAGTGCTTTCTGTGTCATAAACAATCAAACATGTACAAATGTGTTTTTATTTAACGCCTAGTAGTAGTAAAATTATGACAATATTACATGCAGTTGATTTAATAATGTCTTAGTTAGTTTTTAAAATATAACGTTTGTCATTTGTCGTTGTTGCTATTGTTGTATAATGGTATAATTTTAACTGTGTACACAGTAATTGCAATGAATAATGAAATAATGAAATAATCACTTTGTATTTCCGCTTACTTGTACTCTATCAAATGATATTCATTTACCATGGAATGTTCACACAGTTCAATGGAGACATTATATGACAGAAATACAATTGGACCAATCCTTCGTTAGTCTTGTGCACATGTTACCAATGCTTGTAGGTCCCTTTTCACAATGTGTATTCACATGCGTACGGTATTGGGTTTTTGTTCTAAGGGAGACAGCTTGGCATTGTCCACCTAGCTTCATGATTGCGTATTGTTCGTGTGCTGTTAATATTCGATATAAACGGTTATACCCAATTAATTACATTTAATTGATATAAAATATTATGTAATGATCATTTAGTACTATTTAATGATCATGTATCACATATGTCTCTATGCGCTGTAAGAAATTGAAAAAGAAAAAAATAAAGGTTCAGCATACTATACTGCGTATTCTTTCAAGTACAACTGAAATGTGCTATCCCAAAATAGTGTACATGTTCGTAGCTGTTAATAATCGATATACACGAATATACCCAATTAATTTAATTTTATTCATAATAAATAGTATTAATGATCATAACATTTGCATCAGAGTGTAATACGCACCAACGCTTTCACCAACTTTGTGTGCACACCGCATAACTTGTTTGACCATAACAATGAACATACACGAGATGCTAAATACAACATGCGTTTTGAACAGCACAATGCAGTAATTTCATTTATATTTACGAGATGATTATGAATCATAATATATCTTGTAGTAATTTGCTATATTCACAAGCACATATATTTCCAACGTGACTTGCTCTACCAAGGTAGTTTTGTTCTTTAACATTCGTATTACTTATAACGGAAAATTTGTATTTGGAAACCAGTATCAACTGTTTTGAATAGCCACTGGAGGCTGCCATGTTTTCCTACGATACCGCATTAACCGTCATCTGAGCTCATCGGAGCGTGCACTACCAAAAACGGGTTATGTAACCTGTTGCTGTATCTACTGCTATTACAGCCGGTGTCAGCGCATAATCTGTCTGGGCGGATAACCTATCTGACCCTAACCCTAAACCCTAACCCTAACCCTAACCCTAACCCTAATGTGGTGGCTATAGGTCAGATTAGTCGCTATAGGTCAGATTTAGTGGCTATAGCTCATATTTAGTGGCTATAAGTTAGATTTATTGTCAGATTTAGTGGCTATAAGTTAGATGTATTGGCTACATAAGTGTATACAGTATAGCAGTGGTGGGGCCTAATACACGATATTGCCATTACTATAATACTGCGGCCCAGACAGGCTATCCGCCCAGACAGATTATGCGCTCACACCGGCAGCGGTTATGTACAGTATTTCACGTTTGTTCGTGCGAGGTCAATGACGTTTCATGGCGGCCTCCAGTGTTCAGTCAAACCAGCATTTATAAGTCTAAGACTTCCTACCATAATACCTTCCATATGCATGCTTATATAATATACATTTTCATCCTCCTTCTCTGTTCTGCTTAGACGTTATGTCTTGTAAATACTATTTTTGTACATTTATAATTGTAATATGTTTAATACTTGTTGATGGATTTTATCTGTATTATGGTAAATAAACTGAACTTGAAATTGACATATAAGAGTTTCAAAAGCTTTGATAATTTTCATTATTAGTGACCTCCAAGAGAAAATAAACCAACACAAGTGACGAGAATCATGCACTTATCATAAGCGAACATGCCAGCGTTTTGCTCGCTTTAAAGGGATAGTTGAGTTTTGGTCAAGAGAGTACAATTTTGGTCAAACTTACTTTTAGTGACCCAAACCTGCACCATTACATTTCAAAGTAATAGTTATAACTCCACCATGCTCAAAAAGAATTTAACATTAAAAAAGTGCTGTTAAAACTCATGAGGGCGCTCTCTAAAAAAATAATATTGTGCATGTGATGTTTTGTTGAAATAGTGATTACATAGAGAGATAATCAACAACTATTGAAAACTATTTGAAGACCTCTTTCATAAATGTTTGAAAAGAGGATGCACTTACAAAAAATTATTAACTGCCGGCCCACAATTATCGAATTATTGTTGGGCACCACAATAACCGATTTTGATCAAATAAAGTTTAGTCTGTCATTAAAATTGTATGCTCTTTCAAATTAGACACTCAGTTTTTAATTATCTTACAACACAATTATTTTGTGTAGCGTCTTCAAGTTTGTGGCTAACATTGATTATAATTT
>JBAMJV010011847.1:0-87157 GCA_037951105.1 Echinarachnius parma | reverse complement strand
CTTAAATCTGAGGGCTACTTTTAACCACTTGATTTGGACTAAAGGTTCCTTTACTCTAAATGTAGAGTGGCAAATCCTCTCCTTCACATTTAGAAAATAAGTAGTTTGCACAATGAATTACCTATAGTTTTTTGGTTTTTTTTCATGCTGAAATTATTGATACACTTTTAAACACTAAAAATTAAACTATTTTATAATGTTATTTAACAGGATTGATGCTTCAGATGAGTCATCTTCTGGACTTGCCAGGTTTGTCAACGATGCAGAATGTTCACCTACCTGTAATTCAAAAATGAAAAAAGTTGAAACTGCAGAAAAAGTCCATTTGTGCCTGTTCTCGACAAGAGACATCGACATAGGCGAGGAGATCCGGTATGACTATGGGGTAAAGGACCTACCTTGGCGCCAGAAGGTATGTTTGTGAAAATACAAGTATGTAGTACTTCTTTAGATGGGCTATTCCACGTCACTCACGTTACAAAAGCTCCAAAATCACAAAATGTTTCACACTCTAGTTCTTTTAAAAAAGAAGCTGTCACCTTAATTTTGTTGTCATGTCATACCACTTGGTCAAACCTATATGCAAAGGGTAATAAATGATTAATCGCTTTGTTCAATATTTTTTTAGAGGCCGTTTTATAGAACGTCACTCACGTTACACATTTTGCCCTCTGTAAATTTTCAATGAACTTTGCATGAAATGCAAGCTAAAACTATAAGACTTGAGAGGAAACTATGTTGATGCAACTTTCTATTACTTCCCAAGAACATATTAATACCGTTTAAAGTTAACCTCTATCATGCATTTTTTAAAGAACGGAGAGTAAACAAAAAATGGACCGTCACTCACGTTACGTCACTCACGTTACAAAATGAAAGTGCCATAGGTATAACATGGGTTTTTTATATTACATGCCAATTTAATTCTTTTGCGAAGAATCATTTTAAAAGCCTTAATTGATGATATTTAGGGGATTTTACAACCTAAAACTATATTATTTGGCCAAATTTGCATGTTTATATTTTTAGCAATATTAATGTACACAAGTCTATGTACCTACACTCACGTTACAGTGGTTTTTCATGATATTACATTAAAATGTAATTTTCTTTGAAAATAATCATTTTAAAAGTCTAAATTAAGAATCTTAAGAATAATTGACTTCATTTGGGTGTGATTATTTATTTAAAAAGTTGTACTTTTTATAACGAGCAGTACTAATTTGCGCTTGAAGTGTTGTCACTCACGTTACACGTCACTCACGTTACAGTTTTCATGCCAGTAATACATTTTGTTCCCAGTAAATACAAACCTTATAATTTTGGGAGGATATCTAGGCCTGGGAGTAGGAGGAAAATTTAGTTTGGCCACATTCAATCTCATTTAATACAAGAAATAGAGAGAAAATTGTACTTTTTTCGTCACTCACGTTACATTTCACATGTCCTGTGTATTGAAAAATCTTGCTTGAAAAAAATTCATCTGATAAGCCCACAAATCACTTTCATTCCTTAAGTTAGACACATAGTCAAATAAATCAAGACAGAATTAATAAGTTTCTCTTGGAAATAAGTTGATAATATGCCCTTGATTATTTGGCAATAATATTTTTGAGAAATTTGATGAAGAACCAATTTGAGCAATAAAAGTGGCGCCATTTTTCTTAAAATGATCAAAACACCGCAATATTTTGGATTTTGACACTTCAGGTTATATTTTTTGAAGTAACAATAACAAAAATTTGCAAAGACACATTTGAAATTTTACCATTTTGTTCATACCTCCGTGGAATAGCCCAGATAGCATTTCTAAACAAAATCATGGAACATGTACATGTATGTATGTACATAATGCTGGCAGAAGTGAAGTGCGAGTCAACAGAGATCAAAGTATTTTGTACTTTTGAATTGTTTGTGATATGGGCTTCTTTTAGTATCATATTCATTGGATTACTGCATGATTTCGCGTGCACCAAATCTCTTAAAAAATCAGGTCCAAATGACTAGCGTAGGGGGTGGGGGTGGGAGGAGGGTTCGCATGTTGAATCCATAAATAGTTGAATGATCATTCTTCCCTAATTCCCACTCCCCCATAGCACAATTTATATTTCGGGTGAATATATTTGTTTTGCTTTACAAATGATAAAACTTTATATCAGACTGTTTTTTTCATAGTTCATCCCTTATAGGTTGAGTCATACAAACAGTTACAGATTCAGAGCCTCAGTGAATCTCAGACAGTATATAATTCTAAAAAGTTGGACATTTGCCTCATGTACTGCACTTATATCACACTCATATCTTTCTTGCTTGTCCTCAGGTACAGCACATGTATCACACTCGTATCTTTATTGCTTGTCCTCACTATGAGTTTCGCACATGTATCACATTCATATCTCTCCTGCTTGTCCTCATGTGTAGCTCACATATCACCCTCATATTTTTCTTGCTTGTCCTCACGTGAGAGCTGAAACAGGAGCATCCCAGTTAGCTCGAGTTCAATAAAAACCAGTCCACAATACCAGTTGAATTGTCCAGTTCCCATGAGTTGAGCAAGTGATATCAGTAGGACAGACTGAAATTACATAAATATGTATTATTTGCAATATATTTTACACTAGAACTTTAAGAATGATGGTACGATAAAAGCAAGTGGGTAGGGGAGACCGGGGCTAGTTCGCCACCAGCGTTTTTTCATAATCGATGACGTCAAAGAACGCATTTGTGCTATATGTCACGTGATCGACGCTGCGCACACCAGCCACTTTTTTGCCATTCAAGAAGATTTGAAATTATATCTCGAAATGTATGATTTTCGTCAAGTTGAGTGAAAATTTGGTCCTTATTTAATATTGTATACTACTATAAACCTAGATAAGTTCATGCTATCAATGCCAGTTTCTGATAAGCAAATATGTGCCCTTTTTTATCCCCAAATGTAATTTGCCTATCCCAGCCTCCCCTGTTTACACAGAGTCACTTGAGCATGATTTGCACCTGTGGGGCTAGTCCGCCATCTCTCCACGGCCCATGTTCGCCTCCCCGGCCAGGGAGGCGAACATACCCCTATTTTACCTATTTGTTTTTTAACTTGTTATTTGTACCTTTGTATGTAATTGAAATGTATTTTATATGAATGCAGGGCTCTCTGGAAGAGCAGGTCCAGAAATTGACTTGAAATGTGACTACTCTGTTGAAATAAAACTGAAATAAATAAATAAATAAATAAATACCCCGTGGAGGGGGCGAATTTACCCGGGTCACTACTGGAAATAAAAGATGAGATATGTTATGCACTATTATCACTCATATATAGGCGCATTTACCCAGGGGGATAGGTGAACGTGCCCCGACACGGGGCAGGTGCACCTACTTCGATATTTTTTATTCAACATTGAATTCTTAAAAAAGTATATAGCTGATAGGGTTGAAGTGAGGCTGTGATTTAGCCAAGAGTCGTAGCTATCAAACAAAGACATTTGGGCACTGTGTTGACTTGCAATGTTTGCTGTACGTCAACTTTAGTAAAAAGGGGGCAAATTAGACCCGGTTTCCCCTATAGCTATTGGTTCTTTTCTGCTTCTTCAGTTTGTTTAATGTAAAAAGGAAAAAAAATGTTTTCTTATTTCTGTACATTTCCTATTTCTATGTGTTTGTGCCCTATTTAAAAGCTATTTTCCATAAAAAATAGGTATAAAATAGCAAATTACATCCTATTTTCCCCCTATTCTGATTCATTAAAATATATTTCAAAAAGCATAGATTTGGAACAAGCTCTTTTATTCCTATTTCTGACTATTTTTTGCCTATTATTTGTTCCATATCTATGCTATTTAGAATATATTTGTTGTGAATCAGAATAGGGGAAATCTATTTCTTCATATTTTCCTTTACCAGGGAATTTTCATGATAATATCGATGGTCATCTCTCTTGCTTACATTTCCCTTCAAATAATAATAATCTTCCTCACCTATTTACATGCAAAACTGCAGAGAGAGAAGTCATCCAGCAAGACAGTAAAACAGGAACAGATTGCTGCCGCTACCATCCAAGCAGCATTCAGATCCTACAGGTACAACTACATCATAAGAATTGTCCTATAATCAACTTAATAATAATAATAATATATTGATTTATATAGCGCTTTCCAGTACAACTGTTCAAAGCGCTTTACATATTCTTACCCCAGTCATTGGATTCAATCACTGGCGACCATTTTACAGGCGCTTGTAATGACAGAATCCTACTGGGTACCCATTTTAACACCTGGGTGATCTGAGGTGAAGCATGTAGATGAAATGTCTGCCCAGGGACATAAGTGCCGGTGCCTGGGATCGAACTCACGACCTTTGCATCCCCAGTCATGTAAATCGACCTCTAGACTACGACACTTCTAAATGTTAATAAGTTCAATAATCAAAACAGCAGTAATAATGGAAGTTTGTGTCTAGCGTTGATATTTTCTATCCATTAATTACCACCGCCACGGTTATTTACCGAAGTATTTAAATATATTTAACATGCCCTGCATAGACCATTAATCTATAGTCACGTCCTTGACTTTTCTTACTCTATTTTCACTCTTTGTTGACTGTTGTATGATGTCAATGTTTGTCTATTATTATCCTTGATCCTTTATTTTTGCATTATAAATACTCAATAATTCTATTTTTAAGTTTTGTTTTGGTTTTTTGGCACTATATCATACAAAAAATTTACGCCATTGTGAAGTACCAACAAGTCAATCTTGTTTTCCAAATATAGGCAATACTTATAAAAAAAAAAAATCATTGTTGTGTTGTATGCATCTCGAACAGTTGCGCACGTACTGTAGGATACAAAATGCCAGGGGAAAATGGGATTAACCCCCCTCCACCCACTGCAGTTGGCTGTCAGTTCAAAGGTTGTAATTAATGCTAGTTTTCTTGAAGAAAAAAAATGGGAAAACCTCCCTCTAGTATTTCATGAAGTTTCCGGGATTTTTAAATCACATGAAAAAACATTAAAGATATAACATGGTGTAGAAATTGTTCTTTCATGTGCTTTGTGTCTATCCATCTCCTTATTTGCAGGGTTAGAAAACTGTACAAGATGGAGATGAGAATAACAAAAGAGAAGCGTAATAACAACGGACAGGTGGAGATAGAGGTTGAGGTCAAAAGAAAAGAGGACCAGGAGATGAATAAGGAACTGGAAAAACAGAAAAGACAAGAAGAAAAAAGGTTGGCATTAATATCTGTTTTCTATTCAATTAATTTGTTCATGTGTTAATAGAAAATATTTGGATATATGTTATGTATTTCCATGAAAATTAACAAATTATTTGTCTGAACTACCAGCAAAAAAGGCAGGAACACTTTTATTATTTCTGTACTTTCTTGTATGTAGGTATTGTAACATCGATATATTGAAGCAAGAAAAGAATGAGAAGTGATATCTTAGAATTGTTGCTAAGTATATCCAAAGTAGACTTTAGAATTCAACCTAAGACATCTATATATATCCAAAAGTCTGAAAGTTATATTGAGTCCACATCATTATCTTTCACTTTGCACTTGGGCGTTTCATTATCCTTTTTGATTCAATATGAATGCTATGCTAATCTACAGTTTTGTTTTTGTCATCCCTTGGTTAACAGGAACGAGCAAGCAAGCACATCCGAGAGGCATAGGAACAGACTTGATAGGCAAGCCCTCAATGAGACTGCTGTTTCACCACTGGACATACCCTCAGATCAGGTGAAGATAAATTGTTTGATGGGTTCTATCCAAAAGTAAATAATTTCCATGTACATTCATGAACCTTATTGTGATCAAAGGAAAAGGTCATGCATGTACCATACTTCTTCACCTCACGCTGTTGGCCTGGTGCAACACATCACACTCATAAATGTATCTGTCCTGCTTGTCCTCATTATGTATAGCACATCACACCCATATCTCTCCTGCTTAACCCTAATAGGGCCGGGCTATTATGGCCCCCCCCTAAGATCTCGGATCGCCGTGAAAATTTGCACGCATGTTACGTGAAGTGTATAGAATACAATGGTACTTTTTAAAAAATTTGAAAAATTCATTAATTTGCATATTTATGGTAATTTATGCAAATAAGTCATGAAATTCATATTTTTACCCATAAATCATATATTCTTCATAGTTAAACTCTGGTTTTCACTATATATATTCTTTAGAGCATTGAGGATGATAATACAACAAAAAAATTTGGAAGAGCCCGGATCTTCCTTATGTTTTCTATTGTTTTGCGAATTTCTTATGTATTTCTTTGTTTTTTTAACTTATGTATTTTATTGTTTTTGTTGTTTATTTTTTTTTTACTATAATTTAACTATTTTGAACCCCAAAACCAACATATAAAATGAAAACAACACCAAATAACTAATTATACACCTCATTTGACAAAAACTGGTATTTCCATAGGTTTTGTACACAAATCACGAAATTGAGTGGTTTTCGGGCTGACATGCGTAGACAAAAGGTCACGTGACTTTGTAACGGTAGGTCCGATTTTCAAATTTTTTGTTTCAAAATGTGCGCAAGACCTGAAAGAAAAAAGCCACCAAGCAGCGGCCCGTCATCTCGCAGCGTTTCGGAGCAATACAAAAAATCGTGGAGGGGGGGCCATTATGGCCCCCCCCCGGCCCTGTTAGGGTTAACCTCACTATGTATTGCACATATATCACACTCATATCTCTCCTGCTTAACCTCACTATGTATTGCACATATGTCTCGCACATATCTTTCCTGCTTGTCCTCACTATGAATTGCACATATATCACACTCATATCTTTCCTGCTTGTCCTCACTATGTATTGCACATATGTCTCACACATATCTTTCCTACTTGTCCTCACTATGTATTGCACATATATCACACTCATATCTTTCCTTCTTGTCCTCACTATGTATTGCACATATATCACACTCCTATCTTTCCTACTTGTCCTCACTATGTATGGTACATATATCACACTCATATCTTTCCTTCTTGTCCTCACTATGTATTGCACATATATCACACTCATATCTTTCCTGCTTGTCCTCACTATGTATTGCACATATATCACACTCATATCTTTCCTACTTGTCCTCACTATGTATTACACATATATCACACTCCTATCTTTCCTACTTGTCCTCACTATGTATAGTACATACACTGTTGGTCAAAATGTTGGAATATTTTTGTTTTAGATCCAACTTTATTTCTTGTTTCTGTTTTTTGCGCCTTATGATTCATTTTAGACTACAAATTATCATTACATTATGTTTCTAAACTACCAATGTACAATAAAAGGTAGCGCGAATTTGCATTAATTAGGTGGGCTGTACATCATACAGACCACCTCATAATTTCGTTAGAATTGCCTTTCTTTATTATTATTCTTTATTTTTCTTATTTCCAATCACTTTTTTGTTACCACGATAACTTGAAAATGGCTCAATCAAGTGCCTTGAAATTTGGCACACATATATATAGGCATATGGACAAAGCAAAATAAGGTTTTGAACCCTGACCTTGACTGATGACGTCATCTAGGCGCCATTTTGTAAAATTTTCTGAATATCTTCTCATGATCATATCTTCATAACGAAAAGTTGTTTCTCATTCATATTTATCATGATCAAGGTCAATATCCGTCCGGTCAATTTCAGGTCAAAAAACGCGCGCGCATGCGTACGTGCGCGCGTCAGCGCGCGCGCAAAATTTTAAAATGTTCAAAATCGTCGCAAATTCATTTTGGATACGTTTTAGGCCATTTTAAGCATTTTACGAAAAAACGCGCACACGCGCATGCGCGCGCGTTTTCGCGCGTACTGTCATTTTGCAACATAGAATCGCCGAATTTTCTCTGTTATCATATTTAGCCCATCTTTCCAAGCATTTTGATACCTTGTTCACCTTTTTCTGACTAGTAAAAACGCAATGAGCTTCCGTTCAAGAAACATGTCCGTGCGCGCGAGCTCTTGTAATACATAGCATATATGGGCAAAAACATGCCTATACAAAATTCATTGTAACTCTTCAGAATGGATGGGAACTCCCAAGTTTTTTTTCATATTTGGATAGATTATGAGTCGGAGATATGATTTCATGTCTCATTTGACCCTCAATTAACTCATGGCGTCATCATAATGGCCTCCGAACTCAAAATTTCAATTTGCATATTATGACGTCAGCATATTTTTGGAAAATTGATTGTATCTCTGTAAATATTGATCGATTTTCTTCCAAATTTTGATATGTTCTAGCTGAGACAATTCTCTACAAATGTGATGATCACGATTTTTCATTTTGACAAAGGCATCATGGCGTATTTTTGCGATTTAAGGAGGCATGTCATTTTTTCACATTTTGCGTGTATTCTCTATGGGACATGACTTTTTTTCAAAACTGGATTCTACATTCCCGTCTTTCGCGACCAATATCTTCTTCGTTTTAGCTTCGTTTACGCTGAACTTCGAGTATGTTGTAGCTGAGACAATAAGCTATCTCAAATGAGCCCTTGATTATGTCTTTAATTTTAGTTCGACCAGCCCACCTATACTTGTTCTAAACAAGTATTACAATTCTAGTTAATTCATTTTTTTGTTTTGAGCTTTGAAAGACAGGACCTTTGATGATAGGCCCCTTGCCTTCACTAAAGCTAATGTCCAACAAGTCAACGTTATTGGTCATTTCTCAAAGTTGGCCGTGAAATTTTCAACCAAAACTGGCACAGAGGCTCTAGAGGTCAAACCCGATCCATTGACATTGGCTACACTCCGAAGGATGCTTGCGCTCCACCTGGAAGGAGTGTCAACAAGCAATGTCCACTTTTTCGTTGGACCATCGCAGATTAAGGTCTGTAAAATGTTCAGATGTCATCGAGAGAAGGGTCAATTAAAGCCAAGATTTCCTCTAGGACGTCTACGATTGACCACCAGGATAAATGATCGCAAAATGCTTAACCTGTGCCGTAGAACCCAGAAATGCCAAAAAGTGGTCTTTGCCGATTTTGAAGAAAACACTATGAAATCAACGCCTTCCGCCAAGCTGTACTTCAACAATGCTTCTAACATGGTAACATAGCAAGACAAACTACCAAGTGTCCACCCAATACCATTTAACCGAGATTTACCTGACGTCACTGGACTAGGGAGCCTAGAAGATTTCCGTATGGACACTAGAGATATGTCATCTTAGTAAGGACGAGCCATAACATCTTCGGCCGGACAGATTGAAGACAAATTGTTCGCCGATTACATGGCGAGAAGTTCCAGGTTATCTGCATTCACTGAACGCCTTGAGTTTGTGACATCCCAACTGTGGTATGGCTCGTACCCATTAAGATGACATATCTCTAGTGACCAAGCTGAAATCTTCTAGGCTCCCTAGTCCAGTGAGGTCAGGTAAATCTCGGTTAAATGGTATTGGGTGGACACTTGGTAGTTTGTCTTGCTATGTTACCATGTTAGAAGCATTGTTGAAGTACAGCTTGGCGGAAGGCGTTGATTTCATAGTGTTTTCTTCAAAATCGGCAAAGACCACTTTTTGGCATTTCTGGGTTCTACGCCACAGGTTAAGCATTTTGCGATCATTTATCCTGGTGGTCAATCGTAGACGTCCTAGAGGAAATCTTGGCTTTAATTGACCCTTCTCTCGATGACATCTGAAAATGTTACAGACCTTAATCTGCGATGGTCCAACGAAATAGTGGACATTGCTTGTTGACACTCCTTCCAGGTGGAGCACAAGCATCCTTCGAAGTGTAGCCAATGTCAATGGATCGGGTTTGACCTCGAGAGCCTCTGTGCCAGTTTTGGTTGAAAATTTCACGGCCAACTTTGAGAAATTACCAATAACGTTGACTTGTTGGACATTAGCTTTAGAGAAGGCAAGGGGCCAATCATCAAAGGTCCTGTCTTTCAAAGCTCCAAACAAAAAATGAATTAATTAATGCAAATTCACGCTATCATTTATTGCACATAGGTAGTTTAGAAACATAATGTAATGATAATTTTTAGTCGAACATGAATCAAAAGGCGCAAAAAACAGGAAAAGAAATAAAGTTGGATTTATCAAAAAAAATATTCCAACATTATGACCAACAGTGTATATCACACTCCTATCTTTCCTGCTTGTCCTCACTATGTATAGTACAGTACATATATCACACTCATATATTTCCTACTTGTCCTCACTATGTATTACACATATATCACACTCATATCTTTCCTACTTGTCCTCATGTATAGCACATACATGTATATCACACTCCTATCTTTCCTGCTTGTCCTCACTATGTATAGTACATATATCACACTCATATCTTTCCTGCTTGTCCTCACTATATATGTATTGCACATATGTCACACTCATATCTTTACTGCCTGTCCTCACTATGTATAGCACATCTATATATACGCTCAAATATTTCCTACTTGTCCTCACCATGTATTGCACATATATCACACTCCTATCTTTCCTGCTTGTCCTCACTATGTATTGCACATCACACTCATATCTTTCCTGCTTGTCCTCACTATGTATTGCACATATATCACACTCATATCTCTCCTGCTTAACATCACTATGTATTGCACATATATCACACTCATATCTTTCCTGCTTGTCCTCACTATATATGTATTGCACATATGTCACACTCATATCTTTACTGCCTGTCCTCACTATGTATAGCACATCTATATACGCTCAAATATTTCCTACTGACATGTCCTCACCATGTATTGCACATATATCACACTCATATCTTTCCTGCTTGTCCTCACTATGTATTGCACATATATCACACTCATATCTTTCCTGCTTGTCCTCACTATGTATTGCACATATATCACACTCATATCTCTCCTGCTTAACCTCACTATGTATTGCACATATATCACACTCATATCTTTCCTTCTTGTCCTCACTATGTATAGTACATATATCACACTCATATTTTTCCTACTTGTCCTCACTATGTATTGCACATATATCTCACACATATCTTTCCTGCTTGCCCTCACTATGTATTGCACATATATCACATATCATATATCCTGGTGGTCAATCGTAGACGTCCTAGAGGAAATCTTGGCTTTAATTGACCCTTCTCTCGATGACATCTGAAAATGTTACAGACCTTAATCTGCGATGGTCCAACGAAATAGTGGACATTGCTTGTTGACACTCCTTCCAGGTGGAGCACAAGCATCCTTCGAAGTGTAGCCAATGTCAATGGATCGGGTTTGACCTCGAGAGCCTCTGTGCCAGTTTTGGTTGAAAATTTCACGGCCAACTTTGAGAAATTACCAATAACGTTGACTTGTTGGACATTAGCTTTAGAGAAGGCAAGGGGCCAATCATCAAAGGTCCTGTCTTTCAAAGCTCCAAACAAAAAATGAATTAATTAATGCAAATTCACGCTATCATTTATTGCACATAGGTAGTTTAGAAACATAATGTAATGATAATTTTTAGTCGAACATGAATCAAAAGGCGCAAAAAACAGGAAAAGAAATAAAGTTGGATTTATCAAAAAAAATATTCCAACATTATGACCAACAGTGTATATCACACTCCTATCTTTCCTGCTTGTCCTCACTATGTATAGTACAGTACATATATCACACTCATATATTTCCTACTTGTCCTCACTATGTATTACACATATATCACACTCATATCTTTCCTACTTGTCCTCATGTATAGCACATACATGTATATCACACTCCTATCTTTCCTGCTTGTCCTCACTATGTATAGTACATATATCACACTCATATCTTTCCTGCTTGTCCTCACTATATATGTATTGCACATATGTCACACTCATATCTTTACTGCCTGTCCTCACTATGTATAGCACATCTATATATACGCTCAAATATTTCCTACTTGTCCTCACCATGTATTGCACATATATCACACTCCTATCTTTCCTGCTTGTCCTCACTATGTATTGCACATCACACTCATATCTTTCCTGCTTGTCCTCACTATGTATTGCACATATATCACACTCATATCTCTCCTGCTTAACATCACTATGTATTGCACATATATCACACTCATATCTTTCCTGCTTGTCCTCACTATATATGTATTGCACATATGTCACACTCATATCTTTACTGCCTGTCCTCACTATGTATAGCACATCTATATACGCTCAAATATTTCCTACTGACATGTCCTCACCATGTATTGCACATATATCACACTCATATCTTTCCTGCTTGTCCTCACTATGTATTGCACATATATCACACTCATATCTTTCCTGCTTGTCCTCACTATGTATTGCACATATATCACACTCATATCTCTCCTGCTTAACCTCACTATGTATTGCACATATATCACACTCATATCTTTCCTTCTTGTCCTCACTATGTATAGTACATATATCACACTCATATTTTTCCTACTTGTCCTCACTATGTATTGCACATATATCTCACACATATCTTTCCTGCTTGCCCTCACTATGTATTGCACATATATCACACTCATATCTTTCCTTCTTGTCCTCACTATGTATAGTACATATATCACACTCATATCTCTCATGCTTGCCCTCATGTATAGCATATATCACACTCATATCTTTCCTGCTTAACCTCACTATGTATTGCACATATGTCTCACACATATCTTTCCTGCTTGTCCTCACTATGTATTGCACATATATCACACTCATATCTTTCCGGAGCTAGTTCGCCACCAGCGTTTTTTCATAATCGATGACGTCAAAGAACGCATTTGTGCTATGTCACGTGATCGACGCTGCGCACACCAGTCACTTTTTTGCCATTCAAGAAGATTTGAAATTATATCTCGAAATGTATGATTTTTGTCAAGTTGAGTGAAAATTTGGTCCTTATTTAATATTGTATATGCTACTATAAACCTAGAGAATTTCATGCTATCAATGTCAGTTTCTGATAAGCAAATTTGTGCCCTTTTTTATCCCCAAATGTAATTTGCCTATCCCAGCCTCCCCTGTTTACACAGAGTCACTTGAGCATGATTTGCACCCGTGGGGCTAGTCCGCCATCTCTCCACGGCCCATGTTCGCCTCCCCGGCCAGGGAGGCGAACATACCCCTATTTTACCTATTTGTTTTTTAATTTGTTATTTGTACCTTTGTATGTAATTGAAATGTATTTTATATGAATGCAGGGCTCTCTGGAAGAGCAGGTCAAGAAATTGACTTGAAATGTGACTACTCTGTTGAAATAAAACTGAAATAAATAAATAAATAAATACCCCGCGGAGGGGGCGAATTTACCCCGGTCACTACTGGAAATAGAAGATGAGATATGCTATGCACTATTATCACGCATATATAGGCGCATTTACCCCGGGGGATAGGTGAACCTGCCCCGACACTGGGCAGGTGCGCCTACTTTGATATTTTTTATTCAACATTGAATTCTTAAAAAAGTATATAGCTGATAGGGTTAAAGTGAGGCTGTGATTTAGCCAAGAGTCGTAGCTATCAAACAAAGACATTTGGGCACTGTGTTGACTTGCAATGTGGGCTGTACGTCAACTTTAGTAAAAAAGGGGTCAAACTAGACCCGGTCTCCCCTATTGGTTCTTTTCTGCTTCTTCAGTTTGTTTAAGGTAAAAAGGAAATAGGAAAAAAATGTTTTCTTATTTCTGTACATTTCCTATTTCTATGTGTTTTTTGTCCTATTTAAAAGCTATTTTTCATAAAATATAGGTAGAAAATAGCAAATTACATCCTATTTTCCCCCTATTCTGATTCATTAAAATATGTTTCAAAAAGCATAGATTTGGAACAAGCTCTTTTATTCCTATTTCTGACTATTTTTTGCCTATTATTTGTTCCATACATCTATGCTATTTAGAATATATTTGTTGTGAATCAGAATAGGGGAAATCTATTTCTTCATATTTTCTTTTACCAGGGAATGTTCATGATGATATCGATGGTCATCTCTCTTGCTTACATTTCCCTTCAAATAATAATGATCTTCCTCACCTATTTACATGCAAAACTGCAGAGAGAGAGGTCACCCAGCAAGACAGCAAAACAGGAACAGATTGCTGCCGCTACCATCCAAGCAGCATTCAGATCCTACAGGTACAACTACATCATAAGAATTGTCCTATAATCAACTAAATAATAATAATAATAATAATATATTGATTTATATAGCGCTTTCCAGTACAACTGTTCAAAGAGCTTTACATATTATTACCCCAGTCATTGGATTTAATCACTGGCGACCATCTTACAGGCGCTCATAATGACAGAATCCTACTGGGTACCCATTTTAACACCTGGGTGAGGTGAAGCATGTAGATGAAATGTCTGCCCAGGGACATAAGTGCCGGTGCCTGGGATCGAACCCACGACCTTTGCATCCCGAGTCATATAAATCGACCTCTAGACTACGACACTTCTAAATGTTAATAAGTTCAATAATCAAAACAGCAGTATATGAAAGTTTGTATCTATCAATCACTGGCGACCATCTTACAGGCGCTCATAATGACAGAATCCTACTGGGTACCCATTTTAACACCTGGGTGAGGTGAAGCATGTAGATGAAATGTCTGCCCAGGGACATAAGTGCCGGTGCCTGGGATCGAACCCACGACCTTTGCATCCCCAATCATATAAATCGACCTCTAGACTACGACACTTCTAAATGTTAATAAGTTCAATAATCAAAACAGCAGTATATGAAAGTTTGTATCTAGCGTTGATATTTTCTATCCATTAAAGGGCAAAGAAACGCAAGACAAGAGTTTATCTTACTTTATACATCGTAATATGCCTTTTTATAATATATAACATAACTCCAACTCAGATTTTCGTTTTGGGAGAAATCTGTTAAAACTCTATCTGGTTAACCAGTATTAATGCGAACACTGGAGGCGGCCATTATGATGTTTGTACGGACTTCAGGTCCGTGATATGCACTAATGCATTTCAATAGCACCTTTTCAAACTATTGTCCGAAGACTTGTAGATGCTTTGACGAGTCTGCAGAACGGTGAAAAGCCTTTTGTTCGGCAGTCCGTGCAAACGTCAGAGTTTGCAAAGCATGTCGGGCAATTTCAATAAGATGGCCGCACACATCATCTTTGTCCGCCGTAAGAAATAGTAAAAGGTAGGTGTGTTCACGTAAGGAGTTAATGGGATCTAGGGGGCCAAAATTGCCGAGTTATGTATCAAATAAATTGTGTGATCACCCTCAAAACGATAATGATAGCGGAAAGTCAGAGTTTCTTTGCCCTTTAATTACCACCGCCACGGTTATTAAATACATTTAACATGCCCTGCATAGACCATTAATCTAGTCACTTCCTTGACTTTTCTTACTCTATTTTCACTTGTTTTCCAAATATAGGCAATACTTATAAAAAAAAAAAATCATTGTTGCGTTGTATGCATTTCGAACAATTGAGCACATACTGTAGGATACAAAATGCCCGGGGAAAATGGGATTAACCCCCTTCCACCCACTGCAGTTGGCTGTCAGTTCAAAGGTTGTAATTAATGCTAGTTTTCTTGAAGAAAAAAAAATGGGAAAACCTCCCTCTATAGGTTTTTGCGGTCATGTTCGTAAGTTGGTCACTCAAATCGGTAAAGGAGTCTTTCAAATTAGCCAAATAAATTGCCGCCATGAACTTGGTCTTTCAGCTTCGCATTTAAGTAATTCCAGTTTTCACTTCGGTCGAAGAATTTAGCATTATCATCATTCAAATTAAAAAGCCCGTCGAGAGCATTCAAATTTGCCCCCGTGCCGGGAACCGTTTATTCGAGCATTCAAATTCGCGAGTAGGCATTCATATCCGAATGAAGTCATTCCAATTAGCACGGATCTATGATTTGCTTTCTAATTGCCAACATTTCTCTCACTCATTGTTTGTAATAATGAAATGTTTTGATTGAAAAATGAGCAATGAAAAATAAGCTTCGCCGGGAATCGAACCCGAGACCTTCGGATTGCTAGACCGATGCTCAAACCATCAAGCCACGAAGACTTTTGAATGGCGGTTGTTCCCATGAAACCCTTTTCAATGCTCGGATAGTCAGAAGCTTTATAAACTGGGCCGATCCCAAGGATAATTAAATCAACTTTTATAGAGAAAGGCGCAGGATCACACGAAGTGATGCAGCTTTTTGATTAATTAATTAAATTCAGAGATAGAGGAAACTGACTAGAAATATTTAAATGATTGAAAAATGAGCAATGAGAAATAAGCTACGCCGGGAATCGAACCCGAGACCTTCGGATTGCTAGACCGATGCTCAAACCATCAAGCCACGAAGACTTTTGAATGGCGGTTGTTCCCATGAAACCCTTTTCAATGCTCGGATAGTCAGAAGCTTTATAAACTGGGCCGATCCCAAGGATAATTAATCCGAGCATTGAAAAGGGTTTCTTGGGAACAACCGCCATTCAAAAGTCTTCGTGGCTTGATGGTTTGAGCATCGGTCTAGCAATCCGAAGGTCTCGGGTTCGATTCCCGGCGAAGCTTATTTTTCATTGCTCATTTTTCAATCATTTAAATATTTCTAGTCAGTTTCCTCTATCTCTGAATTTAATTAATTAATCAAAAAGCTGCATCACTTCGTGTGATCCTGCGCCTTTCTCTTTCTCTTTTTCTCTTTCTTAAAACCGCCAAAGTTACACCAATTTACAAGAAAGGCTTTAAGGAAGAACCGGGCAATTACAGACCAATTTCTGTTCTGCCCATAGTGGCAAAATTTTTTGAAAAAACTGTCAACAAACGGTTAATAGAGTTCTTGGATTTGCATAATATTTTATACAAACACCAGTATGGTTTCCGCAAAAAGTACAGTACCAAGTTATCTGTAATAAACCTGGTGAATTCTCTATTAAGATCCGTAGATGAAGGTAAACCCACTCTTGGTATATTTATTGACTTTCAAAAGGCATTTGACACAATAAACCACCAAATACTTTTGAACAAATTAGACTTTTATGGTATTCGTGGCAAAGCCTTACAGTGGTGTAAAAGTTATCTGTCAAATCGATCACAAGTTGTATGTTACAAAGAGACGATTAGTAGCAAGAAGAATATCAAATGTGGTGTACCACAAGGATCAGTACTGGGACCAACACTCTTTTTAGTCTACATTAATGACTTACCAAACTCAGCTCCTTTTTTTAACTTCAGACTATTTGCAGATGATTCGAATATATTTCATACATTTGATGTATCCCAAAAGGAAATTGACATGAATTTCATCAATATTCATTTAGGGAAGATACAAGCATGGTGCCATTCAAATAAGCTTACAATTAATTTGAAAAAAAAACTAGCTACATGATTATAAAAAGCAGACAATGACAACTTGCTATAAAAGGGACAATGAAACTGTCAGATAATGAAATTAGTAAAGTAGATGAGGCATGTTTTGTTGGGATTTGTATAGATAGTCATTTAACTTGGAAGAGTCATGTACAGACTGTAAACAAGTACGTCAGAAGGAAAGTAGGAATTCTTTTTAAATTACGACATTATGTTCCAAGGTATGTCCTAATATTGTTGTACAAATGTTTTATCCAATCTCATATTTTGTATGGTATTGAGGTATGGGGAAGTACATGCAAATCATATTTGAATTGTATCCTTTTAAGTCAGAAAATGGCCATGCGGGCAATTACATTTAGTCAATTTAGAACTCATTCTAGGCCCCTGTTTCATACACTAGGGGTCCTGGATGTTTTTGGGCTTCATCAACTTTCCATTTGTACCTTTGTGTTTGATTTGTCTGCAGGAAATTTGCCACATGCCATGATAGAATATTGTCAAAACATTCAACATGTTCATGCAACAAGAGGAAAAGGAGAAGGCCTACTTTATTTGCCAAAATGTAGAACCTCATACGGTCAACTTTCAATCTCTTATACAGGAGTTAAAATGTGGAATTCCTTGCCAAAGAAAATAAGGGAAATATATTCTAGAAAAACCTTCCGTGTCAAGTTAACACAGTATATACTGTCTCCTTAATTAACTCTTCAAAAGTATATACGATTTTCATTCAAATTACAAAATTATTTTTTACAATTGAATAGAGAAACTTACTAAAATGTTACCAATTATACATAGTTATGCAGGATTTAAAAAGGACCAATTCATACTAGCACTTGTGCTAACTTTTGGTTCTTTTAGCAACCTCATTGTGTACATACATAAACCATTAATTTTTTATATTATTTGTAAACTTTTATACTAGACTCATGTATTCCAGTCTTAATGGATTCACTTTATCAATGTAAATACGTACACTAAATAGTGTAACCTAAATTGTTATACATGTATGTAATTATTGTTACTTTTTATGTTGTTTGCTTACAATGTATTCAAATGTATTCATATACCATGTATTCAAAATTCACATGTACATATATGTTGTTGTTATAAATAAACTCAAACTCAAACTCAGATTGGCATGAGATGGAAAAATAAATGTATATAGGCCTATATAATAACAAATGCAATCCACAACATCTTTCTTGCTAATTTGAATGCTCAGTTTGTTAAATTGAGTGTTCCGAAATGAATTCGAACGCTGGAATAACGATATTGCGCAATACATTTTGTCCCTTGCTAACCTGAATGACCGTTTTGCAAATTGGTGCATTTTTTGCAAATTCGAATGACCACAATTTAAACTTGAGGGTCCAAAAAATAAATACGAATGCCCGAAAATGAATCCGAATGACCTAACGGCTGTGAACGATCGAAATCCTCGAACTTGAATGTACGTTATGTTGCTTTGACTGGCCAACTTACGAACATGACCGCAAAAACCTATAGTATTTCATGAAGTTTCCGGGATTTTTAAATCACATGAAAAAACATTAAAGATATAACATGGTGTAGAAATTGTTCTTTCATGTGCTTTGTGTCTATCCATCTCCTTATTTGCAGGGTTAGAAAACTGTACAAGATGGAGATGAGAATAACAAAAGAGAAGCGTAATAACAACGGACAGGTGGAGATAGAGGTTGAGGTCAAAAGAAAAGAGGACCAGGAGATGAATAAGGAACTGGAAAAACAGAAAAGACAAGAAGAAAAAAGGTTGACATTAATATCTGTTTTCTATTCAATTAATTTGTTCACGTGTTAATACAAAATATTTGGATATATGTTATGTATTTCCATGAAAATTAACAAATTATTTGTCTGAACTACCAGCAAAAAAGGCAGGAACACTTTTATTATTTCTGTATTTTCTTGTATGTAGGTATTGTAACATCGATATATTGAAGCAAGAAAAGAATGAGAAGTGATATCTTAGAAATCTAGCGAAGTATATCCAAAGTAGACTTTAGAATTCAACCTAAGACATCTATATATATCCAAAAGTCTGAAAGTTATATTGAGTCTACATCATTGGGCCGTATGCATAAAAACAAGCAATTGCTTGTTCTAGCCTATTTGCTTGAATCCGTATGCACGAGAATAAGCAAATGCTTGCAAGCACAAGCATTTGCTTACAAGCACAAGCAATTGCTTATTTCTTGTAAGCAATTGCTTACCAAACAAGCAATTGCTTGAAACCGTATGCATAAAACTGACCTTTTGCTTGGTTGGATAAGCAAATGCTTGGATTTTTGTAAGCATCTCCAGACTAACATGAGCTCTTGCTTACTCAGAGCATTCGCGTTCAAGGATGACATTTTCATACTGTTTGAGGATGATTACAAGCTTCTTATGTTAGAGGTCATCTTGTAATTTCATATTTAAAAAAAATCCTGTTATTTAAGACCCTTATCGGCAATTTTTGTCCATCGATCTGCACAGCGCTGTTTTCTCCATATTTGCGCAATACAAAATATTGCTGCCAAGTCGGGCACGAAGCCTCGTGGTCATGCCGTGCGATGTTCGCACAGCCGTGACGATCCTTTGTTCCCCTTTGTTCAGCCCGTAAGCAATTGCTTAGGGCAGTGTAAGCAAAAGGTTTTAGTACAAGCAAAAGGTCGTGCATACGAAATCAAGCAATTGCTTAAACTTGATCTTTTGCTTGACAAGTTCTTGCTTGTACTTAAAGCATTTGCTTATAAGCAATTGCTTGTTTTTATGCATACGGCCCATTATCTTTCACTTTGCACTTGGGCGTTTCATTATCCTTTTTGATTCAATATGAATGCTATGCTAATCTACAGTTTTGTTTTTGTCATTCCTTGGTTAACAGGAACGAGCAAGCAAGCACATCCGAGAGGCACAGGAACAGACTTGATAGGCAAGCCCTCAATGAGACTGCTGTTTCACCACTGGACATACCCTCAGATCAGGTGAAGATAAATTGTTTGATGGGTTCTATCCAAAAGTAAATAATTTCCATGTACATTCATGAACCTTTAATATCGCGATTAACATTTAATTATTGATCAAAAGAAAAAGGTCATGCATGTACCGTACTTCTTCACCTCACTCTTTTGGCCCTACATGTATCACACTTAAACATTTACCTGTCCTGCTTGTCCTCATTATGTATAGCACATATCACACCCATATCTCTCCTGCTTAACCTCACTATGTATTGCACATATGTCTCACACATATCTTTCCTGCTTGTCCTCACTATGTATTGCACATATATCACACTCATATCTTTCCTGCTTAACCTCACTATGTATTGCACATATATCACACTCATATCTTTCCTACTTGTCCTCACTATGTATTGCACATATATCACACTCATATCTTTCCTACTTGTCCTCACTATGTATTGCACATATATCACACTCATATCTTTCCTGCTTGTCCTCACTATGTATTGCACATATATCACACTCATATCTTTCCTGCTTGTCCTCACTATGTATTGCACATATATCACACTCATATTTTCAGGAGATGAATAAGGAACTGGAAAAACAGAAAAGACAAGAAGAAAAAAGGTTGGCATTAATATCCGTTTTCTATTCAATTAATTTGTTCATGTGTTAATAGAAAATATTTGGATATATGTTATGTATTTCCATGAAAATTAACAAATTATTTGTCTGAACTACCAGCAAAAAAGGCAGGAACACTTTTATTATTTCTGTATTTTCTTGTATGTAGGTATTGTAACATCGATATATTGAAGCAAGAAAAGAATGAGAAGTGATATCTTAGAAATCTAGCGAAGTATATCCAAAGTAGACTTTAGAATTCAATCTAAGACATCTATATATATCCAAAAGTCTGAAAGTTATATTGAGTCTACATCATTATCTTTCACTTTGCACTTGGGCGTTTCATTATCCTTTTTGATTCAATATGAATGCTATGCTAATCTACAGTTTTGTTTTTGTCATTCCTTGGTTAACAGGAACGAGCAAGCAAGCACATCCGAGAGGCATAGGAACAGACTTGATAGGCAAGCCCTCAATGAGACTGCTGTTTCACCACTGGACATACCCTCAGATCAGGTGAAGATAAATTGTTTGATGGGTTCTATCCAAAAGTAAATAATTTCCATGTACATTCATGAACCTTTAATATCGTGATTAACATTTAATTATTGATCAAAAGAAAAAGGTCATGCATGTACCGTACTTCTTCACCTCACTCTTTTGGCCCTACAACGCATCACACTCAAACATGTACCTGTCCTGCTTGTCCTCATTATGTATAGCACATATCACACCCATATCTCTCCTGCTTAACCTCACTATGTATTGCACATATGTCTCACACATATCTTTCCTGCTTGTCATCACTATGTATTGCACATATGTCTCACACATATCTTTCCTGCTTAACCTCACTATGTATTGCACATATGTCTCACACATATCTTTCCTGCTTGTCCTCACTATGTATTGCACATATATCACACTCATATCTTTCCTACTTGTCCTCACTATGTATTGCACATATATCACACTCATATCTTTCCTGCTTGTCCTCACTATGTATTGCACATATGTCTCACACATATCTTTCCTGCTTGTCCTCACTTTGTATTGCACATATGTCTCACACATATATTTCCTATTTGTCCTCACTATGTATTGCACATATATCACACTCATATATTTCCTGCTTGCCCTCACTATGTATTGCACATATATCACACTCATATCTTTCCTGCTTGTCCTCACTATGTATTGCACATATATCACACTCATATTTTCAGGAGATGAATAAGGAACTGGAAAAACAGAAAAGACAAGAAGAAAAAAGGTTGGCATTAATATCCGTTTTCTATTCAATTAATTTGTTCATGTGTTAATAGAAAATATTTGGATATATGTTATGTATTTCCATGAAAATTAACAAATTATTTGTCTGAACTACCAGCAAGAAAGGCAGGAACACTTTTATTATTTCTGTATTTTCTTGTATGTAGGTATTGTAACATCGATATATTGAAGCAAGAAAAGAATGAGAAGTGATATCTTAGAATTGTAGCGAAGTATATCCAAAGTAGACTTTAGAATTCAACCTAAGACATCTATATATATCCAAAAGTCTGAAAGTTATATTGAGTCTACATCATTATCTTTCACTTTGCACTTGGGCGTTTCATTATCCTTTTTGATTCAATATGAATGCTATGCTAATCTACAGTTTTGTTTTTGTCATCCCTTGGTTAACAGGAACGAGCAAGCAAGCACATCCGAGAGGCACAGGAACAGACTTGATAGGCAAGCCCTCAATGAGACTGCTGTTTCACCACTGGACATACCCTCAGATCAGGTGAAGATAAATTGTTTGATGGGTTCTATCCAAAAGTGAATAATTTCCATGTACATTCATGAACCTTTAATATCGTGATTAACATTTAATTATTGATCAAAAGAAAAAGGTCATGCATGTACCATACTTCTTCACCTCACGCTGTTGGCCTAGCTGGTACAACACATCACACTCATAAATGTATCTGTCCTGCTTGTCCTCACTTTGAATAGCACACCACACTGATATCTCTCCTGTTTGCCCTCACTATGTATAGCACATCACACTCCTATCTTTCCTACTTGTCCTCACTATGTATTGCACATATATTACACTCATATCTTTCATGCTTATCCTCATGTATGGCACATATATCACATTCATATTTTCCTGCGTGTCCTCATGTATAGCACATACACTATATCATAATCATTTCTTTCATGCGTGTCCCCACTGTATAGCACGTTAAATACACTCATATATTTATTGCTTGTTCTCCCTATGTATTGCACATATATCACACTCGTATCTTTCCTGCTTGTCCTCATGCATAGCACATATAGAACACTCATATATTTCCTGCGTCTCCTCATGTATATCACATATATCACACTTGTATCTTTCCTGATTGTCCTCATATGTCTACAACATATATCACACTCATATCTATCTTGTTTGTCTTCATGTATGGCACATCACACTCGTACCTAATTTCCTCCTTGTCTTCATGTATAGCACATATTTCACACTTTTTTATATATATGATGAAGAATGATTTTGCAAAGTGTATGTGATGGGATTGTTGGCTCTGGTGTACATTGCATTGATGTTAATTTGTCAATTAACCCAGGATTGTTTTGTGGTGCATAATTCATTCACTCAACCTGATGTCGTGGAAAGCTATTAGTAATCATCAGGTTGAAAACTGTCAGCTGTAACACAGTTGTTTAAGTAGAATATTTTCCACCCGCTGCATTCTTGTGCATGTGTTGTTGTATTTTTAGATGTAAATTCACATTTTGGGGGGAAAAAATCGAAAATCCTCTCTTCTTAGCTTACAACTCCACAAGATTTAATGAAAAGAAGAACAAATATAAATTTTCAAAGAATTTACTATTTATTTTCCTATCATATTAAATGAAGAATTGACTTGAATGTTCTGTTCTTATTTCTCATAGATTGTATTTGGGACTGATGACTCTGTGGTAAAGAATGTTCAAGAGTTAAAGAAGACAAAGACGCCGGTCAAACATATATTATCATTGGATATATGTACCAACATTTCCTTTGAGGTGAGTCTTGGTCTTAACTTCATCATTTATATGTATTTTCTTAGAAATTTTTCAGGTTGGTTTCAAGTGTGCAGCTAGGATAACAGAAAACCCGCACTTATGTGCAAGCTTGCAGGAAAAAAGGTTTGAATAAGAGTGGTTTGAATTGCTGCACTCTTGCAAGTAGACAAGAAACAACTATGCAAGTAACTAATTTGCATACTTGTGTATGGAATTTAATAGTTTTGTATAATCTCTTTAACATAACAGTAATGTACTTCTTTCCTTACTATCGATTTAGTTAGTTTAATAAAGAAATATCCATAAACAATGAGATAATTTCAATTAATTGTATTAATTACACGTAATTAAAAAAATAAATTCAAAAATACTTTACTAATATACAAATATAAATGAGAGATACAACACTAATAGCTGCCAACAGTATAGTAGACATACATGTTTGCTGAAAGGCCCTAACGTAACTAGCTTGCGGCAAGCTGGTGTTGTTCCAAATATGCAAATTAGCTACTAGCTTTTCATAAGTTAGTCACAAGCTTGTCAAACTTGCGCAAAGTTGGTTTTGTTCCAAATATGCAAATTAGCTGCTAGCTTGTCACAATTTAGTCCAGCTTATTTGCATAGCTGGAACAAAACCAGCTTGCCACAATATAGTTAAAGGGGAAGTCCACCCTGAAGTTAGGTTGGTTATAATAAAAGCAAACCAGAAAAAAAAAGAGAGAACAAAATGAGTGAAAAACATAAGTGAATTAAGATTTGAAGAAACTCTGTCATGGGATAACAAAATGATAAATTGTTACAGTTTTGAATTTGTGTCATCACTTGTGAGCTGCTCTCCTCTCCCATATGTTGTGTACTCTAAATTCCATGAATTTCCATTTTATCAGAAGAATATAAATTATTTTATTTGTGCATTCGATATATTATCAGAGGCCGGGGTATTAATTTGGTCACCTCATGGCCCGGGGGGGGGGGGGGGGATGGTGTATGGATTTGGCAACCTCCCCACTCCGCGATCTCGGCCATGGAGTGACCAAAACTTCTTAAACTAGGCAAGCAATTAGGGCATCTTATTATAATGAATAATCCTACAAAGTTTCATACCTCTATCCCAAATACCTGTTGAGTTTTCGACATTTACGTACTTGTAGGTTTGCATCTTTTTTTCTATATTGTATATTGTAGTACACAACTCAACGGGAAAATTGCCATTGTGATGCGTAAGACTCTATGCCAAGAATTCACAAAAGCTCACAGTACAAATATTACCCTTGAACAATATAGGCAAACATCCAGAAGAGTGGGGGGGGGGGGGGGGGGCGGGGGATCCGCCCCTGGTATTTTAGAGATAAGTGAAATGCATTGACTCCTTATTAAGAAAATCATGTTGTGCCCAAAGTAGACCTTTACCCCACAGACAAAAGTGATGATGTATGAAGATGTAATGTATGTACTTGTAGGATTACTATTACTGCTTACCTATTTTCTCTCAATTACACTCCTATCATTTTTTAAACTGTAGGAACTGCGAGCAGTGCACTATCGTAATAGTAAGTCCACCTCCATCATAAACAGTGAGTCCAACTTAGTTATATATGTTCACGCATTTCAACATAATGATATGTGTACAAATGCTATGGGAATTTTAATGAGAGATGCTGACTACTGATAATTGTATAAATTAATTAATTTCGCAACTTGTATATTTATATATCGATATAATTGTGAAGATACCCAACTTCATTTCGTCGGCGTCTCAATCAGAAAATTATATAAATGTGAGGATTGCCCATACGACAGGAAAGAGACAAGGAAGTAGCTGTGTACTTCATCATACTTTATTTCAAGCTTTCGGCCCCCTCGGCGGATTATATCTTCAAATCCTGAAGAAGGCCGAGAGGGCCGAAAGCTTGAAATAAAGTGGTAAAGTACACAGCTACGCCTTTGTCTCTTTCCTGTCCTACGGGTATTCCTCCCATTTATATATATATATATACAGGGCGCTCCCCAAAAAACGGACAAGGTACTTCCCAAGTAATGTGTGTCAAGATATTAGAATCAGTTGAAAGTGTAACTTTTCATTAGCTACTGTACCAAAAATCAGAAAATTTCATCGAGTAGTTTGTGTTTTATAACTAACTTTGCAAAGCACTTCAGATAAGTTTCTGGATCCAAATCGAGTGTGAAAAAATGTCTTGATTCGTAAATAATGATTGTGTAGCCCGCATCGCGTATCCCTTTATTGTGTGCCCGGGCTTAGATTCTTTTTGTTCCCAATGCACCACGGAATACCGAGCGGGTCGGGAACAAAAGAATCAACACCAGAGCAAACAATAAAGGGGTACGCGATGCGGGTTGCTTAATCATTATTTACGAATAATGACATTTTTTCGCTAGGTATTGAGCCAGAAAGTCTGAAGTGCTTTGCAAAATTAGTTATAAAACAAAACTACTCGATGAAATTTTCTGTTTTTTGGTACAGTAGCTAATGTAAAGTTACATTTTCAACTGATACTAATGTCTTGACATACATTACTTGTCCGTTTTTGGGGGGACACCCTGTATATATATATATATATACGCCATAGAGGGCACCCCATGAGAGAGCATAAATGAAGAAAAAACAGACATTTGAAGGCAAAATATCCAATTAAAGAAATTATGCAGTTCTGGTCAAAAGAGTACTTAAACAAAAAAATAATTTGTAGAAGTAGAAGTTTGCATTTTTTTCAAAAGTTGCGCGATACTTCAAAGAAAAAAAAGTATGAAAAGCCCGGCAAGAGCATTGCGCATTAAAGAGTTATCGCACGAATCGTCGAGGGGGGGGGGGGGGCTCAAATTGACACCCCCCCCCCCCCCCCCCGTTTGAATTGGGTTAAGCCCTCGGGAGGGAAGTTTTGCATTGATGGATCTCCCCCCCCCCCAACGTTTAAGAGTTATTAATATCATCATTATACCCCCGCATACACTATAGTGTATAAGGGGGTATATAGGAATCAGCGTGTGGTTTGTTGGTTGGGCGGTCGGTCGGTCGGACCGTTGCAGAATCTTGTGCTTCGAACTACTTTTTCAGTTTTTGAGCTAGGAATTCGAAATTGTGCACAAGTAACCAGTGTGATATGGAGATGTGCAAGACAGATTTTTCGTCATTGCATATCTCTGAGTTGCCATGGCCATCCTATTTTTCTAAAAAAAAACCCTTTTTTATATTGAATTTCTTTGTCAGTTTTAGAGCTTGTGACTTGAAATTTGGCACATATGTTCGTGATAGTATGTCGGTGTGCAGGACGTATATTTCGTCAGTATGCACTTACATGTTGCCACCGCAACCAAGTGAAAATCATTAAAAATCCTTTGAGACCGAATAACTTGCTTAGTTTTTGAGCGATTGCATGACTTGAAAGTTGGCAAATGGGTAGTATGATAGTATGATAGTAAACGAGACGTATATGTCATCAGTATGCACTTCTGTGTTGCCATGGAAACCAAGCGAAAATCATTAAAAATCCTTTGAGATCGAATAACTTTCTTAGTTTTGGAGCTATTGACTTGAAATTTGACACATATATGTATGGTAGTATGTCAGTGAGCAAGACATATATTTGGTTAGTGTGGACTTCCGTGTTGCCATAGCAACCATCCTAGAATCAATAAATATAATTTGAGACCAAATAACTTACTCAGTTTTTGAGCTATTGACTTGAAACGTGTGTTCATGGTAGTGTGTTAGTGTGTACGACATACATTTCGTCAGGATGCACTTCCATGTTGCCATGGCAACTAGTGGAGAATCATTGAGAAATATTTTAGGCCAAATATATAAGAATCCGTTTTTCAGCTATCGCCTCGAAATTTAAGGCATATGTCTGTTGTAATACGTCGGTGTGCAAAACTTATATTTTGGCAGTATGCACTTATTTGTTACCATGACAACCATTTGATAGGTCCCTTCATATTTTTGTGAGAGATCTGCTTGAGTGGGGGTATTAACACCTTCAGTGATATTCTGGTATTAAGCTTGTAATTGGCAACAAATTGAATGTTTCTCTGCTGTTATACAATGCTTTTAGTCAGCTTCAATCTTATTTTTGACAGAAGGTTCTATTTGCTGCACAAGCCAATACAAGCCATCACAAGCCACCACTGACTGTGACAACAATAAGGTACAGCATTGTCATTTAAAAAAGGTTGAATATTTCTATGTAACATTTTGCACTATTTACAAATGCAAAGATGTAGATCGAAAGTCAGACTCAAATTACATGGAATATAAGTAACATAGACACCCCCACCTACAAATTAGCTTGGCTCAAATGAGATATATTTAGTATGTGCATGTTGTCATTGGTTTTACAAACTGGCACGATCGAAATCACAGGACTTATATTGTATGAAACTATAAAAACAACTATCCCAATATGTGTGGTTTAAAATTAGTGTGACAACAAGGGACAGCTATATAGGTGCATGGAGATAGTGTCAACAGAAAAGAGGAACAGCTTGAGATGAATAAGGAACATACTGGAGGAACAGCTTTAGCGTAGTACAAATTCACACTCTTACCTCCACGGCTTGCCCTCATTATGTTGATCACACTTGTATCTTTCCTGCTTGCATGTATAATAACACATATATTACACTGATATCTTTACTGCTTGTTCTCATGTAAAGCACATGTATCACACTCATATCTTCACTGCTTGCCCACATTATGTATAGCACGTTTATCACACTCATATCTTTACTGCTTGTCCTCACTATGTATAGCACATATTATACGCTCATATCTTTCCTACTTGTCCTCACTATGTATTGCACACATATCACACTCATATCTTTCCTGCTTGTCCTCACTATGTATTGCACATATATCACACTCCTATCTTTCCTTCTTGTCCTCACTATGTATTGCACATATATCACACTCCTATCTTTCCTACCTGTCCTCACTATGTATTGAACATATATCACACTCCTATCTTTCCTGCTTGTCCTCACTATGTATTATACATATATCACACTCATATCTTTACTGCCTGTCCTCACTATGTATTGAACATATATCACACTCATATCTTTCCTGTTTGTCTTCATGTATAGCACAAATATCACACTCATCTTTCCTGCTTGTCTAGCACATGTCACACTCGTATCTTTCCTGCTTGTCGTCATTATGTATACCACATTTAGCACACTCATATCTTTCCTGCTTGTCCTCACTATGTATAGCACATATATCACACTCATATCTTCACTGCTTGTCCTCACTATGTATTGCACATTAACACCTACATGTATGTATCTGTCCTGCTTGTCCTCACTATGTATTGCACATATATCACACTCATATCTTCACTGCTTGTCCTCACTATGTATTGCACATTAACACCTACATGTATGTATCTGTCCTGCTTGTCCTCACTATGTATTGCACATATATCACACTCATATCTTCACTGCTTGTCCTCACTATGTATTGCACATTAACACCTACATGTATGTATCTGTCCTGCTTGTCCTCACTATGTAGAGCACATCACACTCATATATTTTCTGCTTGTCCTCACTATGTATTGCACATATATCACACTCATATCTTCGCTGCTTGTCCTCACTATGTATTGCACATTAACACATACATGTATGTATCTGTCCTGCTTGTCCTCACTATGTAGAGCACATCACACTCATATCTTTTCTGCTTGTATTCACTATGTATTGCACATACATCACATATAGCTGCCTTTTAAAATTAGTGACATCATCAGGGTGGATGAAATTTTGATATGCAATTGAGTGCATGTACAGTTAATTTTATACACCTATTCTTTTTTATTTATCTTTCTACAGAATGCTCAAGATGAATCAGATGATGAATCCGGGTCTGAATATGTTCCAGAGACTGATTATTCAGATACTTCGGAGGCTGATTCACTAACTGAATTACAACTGAAAAGGAAAAGAGAGTGCAGCAGTGATCGTTCAGACTCTGAAATGTCATCCATTTCAGACACCCAAGATGTAATAAGTCACAAGAAGAAAAGGCCCAAAACGAGAGGGGTTTCCAGCTTGGGCAAAGGAGAAGAGAAGAATTCGGACGACTCGTCGGATAGTAATGCCCCTACACCAACACAACAATCGGCAGAGAAAACACAAACAAGAAAGGCACAGGTGAAGTCATCATCTAATACCATGGGAGTTAGAGTATGGGACAAGACTCATTGTTGTGTATACTGTGGCAAGATGGACTCTAAGATGGCTAGACATTTAGAGTTAAAGCATAAGGATGAACTGGAAGTTGCCCAAGCCTTAAGCTTTCCAAAAAAGTCCAAATCAAGGAAGCTACACCTAGACCGGCTGAGATACAGAGGCGATTATCATCACAATATGACAGTACTGAGAGAGAAAAGGGGGTATATCATACCATGGCGCAGCCCTCCAAAAAATGAAGCCAAGTTCAGGAAGGTCACAGACTATTTGCCTTGTAGACACTGTCTGGCATTTTTCCTACGATGGGATATGTGGCGCCATGATAAAGCTTGCCCTCATAGAAGTGAAAACAAAGCTGGAGAAAAGGGCCATCGTCAGCTCCAACAGCTTAGCATGATGCTACTACCAGCCCCAGATGGAGCATCGAGAGGGCTACATGACATCATGACTAGATTCAATCCCACCCAACAACCGTCAGACAGGGCCCCGTCCAAAGATACATCCGGCCAATGTATAACAAAATGATGATGGTTTAGTATCCACGCAAAGTTATTCAGTTATCCCCCATATTTCATATGATCCATAATTTGTTCCGCTTGTATTAAAATAGATACAATAATATATGTTCGTGTTCTTGCTAATAAAGTAGCTTCGCCCCCCCCCCCCCCCCCTCCGCGGCTCCAATTGCCTAAATGACAAATAACCCGTCGTGTCCCCTACACGTTTCATATCATAAACTAAGTTCTCCCACGTATACCTTTGTTCATATTCTTGAAAGGAATAGTAGCTGTCTATACATGCATTTGCATGCTACATGAGCAGATACTTCCCCCATCCATTCTACTCCCACCCCCGATAATTTGTTCCGCTTGTATCAAATTAGAGCTATGGAGATGTGGTTGATGCCCGTGGAGATGAAACAGTTTGGATCCATATTTCATAATGAGTGGGTCATTCAAGGCAATCAAGTAGATATCGTCCTTCTTTTTTGATCTTACCCTCCCTAATGTTGGGTCTTATTACTAATCACAGTTCTCGTTATCTTTCTGCCTTGGTTCAGCAGGCACATCCTCGGCTATCTACGAATATTGCGGATTAGCGCATGCGCATTGACGGGGTCTCATATGAACGTAAACCCTCATTATTATTACTTATATAATTGAGATTAAATCTCAAACAAGTTCTCGTTTAATCTTTCAATTCATTCTCAGATATTAATGCAACAAAACGTTGGAATAGAGACGTCAGGCATTAAAGAAGTTATCCAAAAAAATGTGTTGCATACCAAGTTAACTTCACAGTATTTGTTTGAGCAGTAGCCGAAACATTTCATCTATTATATTAATACGGTAAGCTTCAACCCCCCAAATGCCTCCCACTCGAGATATCCTCACCCCGAGGATTCGGCGACTTCCCGATCGTCGCGATCGAAGGATATACGTTTTGCGGAGGACAATAAGGCATTCCCGAGTCGCCCCCACCCCGTGGTCGTCGTCCAGATCGAAGAAAAGGGAAAGTCAGCAATTTCAATTGCCCGTTTAAGACGCCGAGCATTGACTAACGATTTGCGAAACAACCCGTATTACGCGGATGGTATTGTAATGATCGCTATTGCCGATTGGCATCGTGTTCCCAGGTCGAAAAAACAGTTGAAAATTAGTTGCCAACTGGTACCAGTTGATACCACCAGTTGGCCAACTGGTTTCAATATGGAAATTGGTACACTGGAATCAACTGGAATCAATTGGAATCGAGTAAGAATCCAGTAAGGCTTACCAGTAAGAAGACCAGTTAAAGTAGTTGGTTCCAACTGGTATTTTGAATTGGTTTCAACTGGTATCTCTATTGGTTTTAACTGGACTGCTGCATCTATCCATTTATCTTTACTGGGAACCGGGAATGTAAACTGCTACCGCTTGATGCCAGTTAAAACCAGTAAAAACCAGTTGAATTTCCAACTGGTTTCAACTGGTTTCAACTGTTTTTTCGACCTGAGTTTGTAAGTGCATCGACGACAAAATGCGACAAATTCAATTTAGCTGCGGTTATACAACGCGCAATGGCTGTACAGCCGTGTATACACGTCGCGCAGTCATCTAATTACCCCACCGAACCGTAGTTTATTTGCATAGCTCACTGACCTGCTGACCATCGTCTCTGGTCACTATCTCATTCGCCCTACCGTACACAAACTCTAATTGCGCCAGCTTGTGGTAAGATGTATTAAGTCAACCACGAAGCTACCATGCAGTACCAGAAGAGACGCCGAGGGGGTGGGGGGGGGGGGGGGTGGGGTGGGGGTAGAATGGACGGGGGAGGTATCTGCTCATTTATTATTCCCTTCACAGGAATATATCATTGAGTTTCACGAGAAAATGAAAAAATGTATACGCGGGAGAACTTAGTTTGGATATGAATTGTTTAGGGGACACGACGGCCGGTTATGTGTCATGTAGGCAATTGGAGACACGGGGGGGGGGGGGGGGGGGGAAGCGCCGAAGCTAGCAAGAACACGAACATAGTGTACTGTATCTAATTTGATACAAGCGGAACAAATTATCGGGGGGGGGGAAGCGCCGAAGCTAGCAAGAACACGAACATAGTGTACTGTATCTAATTTGATACAAGCGGAACAAATTATCGGGGGTGGGGGGTAGAATGGATGGGGGAAGTATCTGCTCATGTAGTATGCAAATTCATGTATAGACACGGTTACTATTCCTTTCAAGAATATGAACAAAGGTTTACGCGGGAGAACTTAGTTTATGATATGAAACGTGTAGGGGACACGACGGGTTATTTGTCATACAGGCAATTGGAGCCGCGGGGGGGGGGGGGGGGGGGAGCAGCAAAGCTACTTTATTAGCAAGAACACAAACATATATTATTGTATCTCATTTAATACAAGCGGAACAAATTATGGATCACATGAAATATGGGGGATAACTGAATAACTTTGCGTGGATACTAAACCATTATGATTTTGTTATACATAATTGGCCGGATGTATCGTTGGACGGGGCCCCGACGGGTTGTGGGGTGGGATTGAATCGCCCGAGTCTATTTTGTCTTACTATTTAAATGACTGTGGGATATTTAGTAAAGTTTTAAAGTGTCGTTATGTCATCATCGTCTTTCTCTTACAAAAACCCGCGTATTTCCGTGGGTACAGCTAGTTGTATAATAATACGTTATCAAGTTATACATGTATATAAGTTATCAAAAACACTTCCTATTGCCATCATAGACAAATTTGTATTTTGATTTATATTTGTTTGTCTTTGAATTAACTCAATTTGTGCAAAAATTGATGAATGGTTGATACAATGTGTATTGTTGCAATCTGATATATCCACAGAGTAATGTCTGAACATTTTGCGTATATGGCCGAGTAATGAGCGTAAATGCAATGAGATATTCATTAATCGTGAATATCTATTTGAGGAAAGGGAAATACAAAAAAATGTCCCATGCTTCTATTTTTTATAGAAATACAACATAGTAAACCCGCTGGAGTTCTGGAGTTTTGAGGACTTGCTTAATGTTACTTGATCCCTTTAATTTAACCTTTCTTTACTAGAACAAATTGATTTATTGAATTTCTATAATTTGTACACAAGTGATAGTTTACTAATGGCTAAGGCAGAGATATTTTACTTGAAAGCAGAAAATGATGATGAATTCAGATCAGTATTAAAGGGGAAGGAAAAGCTGGAAACATAGCAGCCTCGAGTGCTCAGAGAAAGTTATTATTTCCATTACTAGTGATATACAACTAATAGTGACATGGATTCTTCACTTATCAGCAGTAGCCTGCAAAATTTCCTGCATTTCCGTTGTTTCTTTGGAAAACATGTACCTGGACCTGAATGCCTCATCGTAGTGCTCCACATATTCTCCTTCTTCCATGTGGAAACACTCTTCAAACTTTGTTTTGGCATCAGGGGGCGGTTTCCCATGTATCTCCTGATAAAGCTCATCTGCCTTGTCAAAGCATGCTTGAGCATCAGCAGCATATTCAGGCTTAAATTCTCCATCTCCGACAAGGCATCATGATTTTATTTCCTCAATTCAAAATATGAAAAAAAAGTCTTTTTGTTTTATCTGTTTTCATACAATTAAATTTAATTTCAAATACAATACAATACAATATTAGCCAACTCCTTTATAATTTTCACTTCACTGTCCCTGCGCATCTTTTGCTTGCTCACGAGATGTCCGTCCAAATGTTATTTTATTTCCTCAATTCAAAATAGCCAACTCCTTTATAATTTTATTTTATTTCCTCAATTCAAAATATGAAAAATTCAATATTAGCCAACTCCTTTATAAAATACAATATTAGCCAACTCCTTTATAATTTTATTTTATTTCCTCAATTCAAAATATGAAAAAAAAGATGGTTGATTTCTTTGTTGCAGATTACAAATATCATTGAAATTCTGCTGTGTTTACCTCTTTCGATAAAAGTTGTCCTTGAAAGTCTTTTTGTTTTATCTTTTTTCATACAATTAAATTTAATTTCAAATACAATACAATACAATATTAGCCAACTGCTTTATAATTTCCTGCATTTCCGTTGTTTCTTTGGAAAACATGTACCTGGACCTGAATGCCTCATCGTAGTGCTCCACATATTCTCCTTCTTCCATGTGGAAACACTCTTCAAACTTTGTTTTGGCATCAGGGGGCGGTTTCCCATGTATCTCCTGATAAAGCTCATCTGCCTTGTCAAAGCACGCTTGAGCATCAGCAGCATATTCAGGCTTAAATTCTCCATCTCCGACAAGGCATCATGATTTTATTTCCTCAATTTACAATTAAATTTAATTTCAAATACAATACAATACAATATTAGCCAACTCCTTTATAATTTTCACTTCACTGTCCCTGCGCATCTTTTGCTTGCTCACAAGATGTCCGTCCAAATGTTATTTTATTTCCTCAATTCAAAATAGCTGTTTTTTAAAATACAATATTAGCCAACTCCTTTATAATTTTATTTTATTTCCTCAATTCAAAATATGAAAAATACGTAAAATATAGGTAATAGTCATCTTCCAGTCGGCCAGTAGTAACAGGAAGATTTAATAACACATGCTATGACGAACGATGTTGCACACTGTGTAAAAGTGACAGAATTGGTGATGAATTTCATGCTGTCTTTGACTGCAGTTTCCGCTAGCTAGGTCCCATTTACTGCCAAGATATTACTGTAACAAACCAAATACTTTTAAAATGGAAAAGCTGTTCACTGTAACTAATAGAAAACTCTTAATTAGGCTCGCCAAATTTACTTATACCATTATGGTGTAATTTACGTCCTCTAAGCCACCATTCTAACTCCGGCCCCCATTTGCCATTTGACTTTGAACACAAGTGGCTCAAATATGTGATATTTTTTGTTTTTATTTTACAAAGTTTATTTTCTGCATTTATTTCAAACTTTCTCTCAATTTTATTTAAAAATACAATTTTGCCACTTGAAAAGAACAAGTAAAAATCTAGCCAGTGTAATTGAGGAAGATAAAATTCATAATTTCTGAAGAATCCCAATTTTAGCAAAAATATATGGTTTTATAGAAATAACCATATATATGTTTAGTATTGTATATTTTACTGAAATTATAACTCAAAACTATTTTAAGAACAACAATTTACAATATAAGTGAAGATTAGTTCATGAATTTTCCACTTACAAGGTCTAAACGTCAAATTATTGTTGACGTTCTTGGCTTTATGGCAATTGACTTTGTACAGAAATGTCCCATACATAACACTAGGTCCTATGCGTAACACTTTTTGAGAGTGGCTCTCAAATGAAAATAGAATAATTCTGTAAATTATAATGATGCGTTTTTGTTGCATTTGGGATAAATTAGAACTTCCTGAAGTTTGGTTTGAGACGGTGCTGAACTTTTTGGGAAAACTTTAAAAATTGACGTCAACATGTTACGTATGGGACAAATCAGGAGAGGAGGGAGCCTCATTTGCAAAATAAATTCATTCATCATAATACATTTTTTTACCAAATTAATTTTGGGGTGGAATGGGTGATATTATGTACAGATCAGCTTCTAACTCCTATTCAATTATTTTATATGATTTTTTTTAAATGTCCCATACGTAACGCCTTATTTTCCTTTTATGGAATTCAAGCCCTTCTAATTTGCATAGATTTGCATATTTTGATTTTTTTCTTTTTGATTCAGAAACTTCAACTAATAAGCTATCTAATGATGTATATCACATTCATATCCCTTCAATTTGAAAACGCTTCCATCTCAGTAATGGAATTTCTACAAACTTTCCGTTCTGCCAGCTGATACATTTGTGTACATTTGTAAATCGATCACTTTCCATGAATCAATGGCACACGTATACTATATGCTATACATGTATCTTGTATATATCCATTGTAAATATGTTTTTGTTGAACCACACATGTTTAAGCCTTTATTTGCCCCCACGGGCCAAAAGGCGTTTTTTTTTTCAATAAAGTTCAAAAAAAGCTGCCTATTAATGAAATGAGAAGCTTCTTCTATTTATTTTGCACGATTTTGTAACCTAATTTTAGTATTTGGGATATCACTTTTCTTATGAATGTATATAGTTATTGCCAATAATTATCTTCTTCTTGTGATATGCAGATGGTGTATTGAGCAAAACTCGGGATTTGACTGGCTGGTATTTTTCTATTGAAATGCTCAGTAACAATATCGTTGATTTAAAGCATGAGGAAGAGAGCAGAAAACTCTGAAAGAGGCAGACAGAGATGATAAAAAGTTAATTTTTGAAGGGTGGAAAGAAAATGGGAGAGAAATGGAGAGATGGGGAAGATCAATGTAAAATTAGGAGGATTGAAAGAAATAGAGGTTTAAATAACGTTCATGGAAAGAAGTTTGGTGGAGAGAGTAAGATGGCGAATATAAGAAGAGTGAGAGGAATTGGTAAGAATAGGAGAATATTATGTACAGTGAATTGAGATTGAAATGTTCAAGAATATATATATTTAGAGAGGCAGAGAGCAGAATAGAATACAGGTAAATTTACAACTTGACTAGACATTTGAGCGGGAGAAAGGATATTTATATCTTTGTAATCTATTATCAGCATAATTTAATTCACTTTAGTCAAGGGATCAAAATAATTCAGAGTATAGGCCTATTATACTTCACTAGCACATCGCCCCCCCCCCCCCCCTAGGGTTATAAACCCGTATTTTATCAACTGTGGTCTAAAATGTATTACCAGCTCATCAACTGAATATTGCGTATGAGCAAAAAATAAAAAGGTCGATCTTTTAATATTGTTAATTTATTTTTGCCCACTTTCAGTCCTCTTTTCTTTGTCCCTGTTCACGTTTAGTACAAAGTTACTTTATAACATGTGACAGCAGTGAAAGTCCTTTTTTTTTGTATAAGTTTCATTCATCTAAAAAAAAAAAGATTAACAAATTTATATTCACTACCACAATCTTGGAAAAACTGGAATCGACACTACCGGCGACTTCGGTCCTGTGATTAGAGATTAAAGCCCAAGATCAGTTTCGGGAAAGTCGCCGAATACATCTAAATGTATCAATATTGTTGAATATGTATTGAAAAAGGGCTAGTGTGGTAAAATCCGACCGTATACATTTTAAAATACAGAAATATCGGAAGTATAAGCTATCGCCACGTGGTCGACCACGTGCTCCTTATACATATAGCGTATGGGCGATTCCTCGTTGGCGATAGCTGTCCCAATGAGTCAGAAATACAATTTTGGAAATATATCAGTTAGTAGGCGGTTTATTGGCAAAATGTGGATGATACTATCTAAGTATGATAATATTCTTTCACATTATTGGTAATAAGAGCTTCCATTTCAATTTTTTGAGAGGGGGGCGTTTCCAAAACTGGTCTTTACCTTTAAATTAGAAAGATACCAGTTAGAATGAATAACCTTGTAATATTGCGACCACTGAACAGGCGCGGATCCAGAGGGGGGGGGGGGGGGGGTTGTGGGGGTTGCAACCCCCCCCCCCCCCTTTAGCTGCAGAGGTTTCCTGGAAATTACATGATATGGAAACCTCTGAATCGTGTCTCAAATGCCTTAATTAGAATGCAGGAAAAAGCTTCTAGATTTGAAAATTTTCCGGGGGGGGGGGTATCCCCCCGGACCCCCCTAGCAGGTGCATGCCTGCGGCACGCGCGCGGGTGCCTACGGCGGCCGCTTATTCCAAATGCTCAAACCCCCCCCCCCCCCCCCCCATCTACAAAATCCTGGATCCGCCACTGCTGAACTACGTAGTCTGGAGTTTAGTGATTGCATCATCTTCTAAATTTTGATTTCATTTTATATACGCATTGTATAGAATAAGAGGTACAAAGTCCCCCTTGCTTTGTCCTCTGTCTTTATGTAAAATTATATTAATTCCGGCCTACACACCCCTTGCTTTGTCCTCGGTCTTTACGTAAAAGTGCAGTCATTCTTACACACCCCTTGCTTTGTCCTCGGTCTTTATGTAAAAGTATATTAATTCTTACACACCCCTTGCTTTGTCCTCGGTCTTTATGTAAAAGTATATTAATTCTTACACACCCCTTGCTTTGTCCTCGGTCTTTATGTAAAAGTATATTAATTCTTACACACCCCTTGCTTTGTCCTCGGTCTTTATGTAAAAGTATATTAATTCTTACACACCCCTTGCTTTGTCCTCGGTCTTTATGTAAAAGTTTAGTAACTCTTACACACCCCTTGCTTTGTCCTCGGTCTTTATATAAAAGTGTAGTGATTCTTACACACCCCTTGCTTTGTCCTCGGTCTTTATGTAAAAGTATATTAATTCTTACACACCCCATGCTTTGTCCTCGGTCTTTATGTAAAAGTATATTAATTCTTACACACCCCTTGCTTTGTCCTCGGTCTTTATGTAAACGTTTAGTAACTCTTACACACCCCTTGCTTTGTCCTCGGTCTTTATGTAACGGCACTTACACACATCTCGCTCTGATATGACGTTACTCATATATAATAAATTAACATTTTAGAAACTAAATATCACCATTCTATATAACAGAGTCCACAATTTTTAGACTTATTTATATTTGCCCCTGCAGTAATTTTTTTAATGAGATCTCACTTTGAATGCAATTTTACATTGACCTCACTTTGAATGAGTAACCACGTATGTGTGTGTGTGTGTGTGTGTGTGTGTGTGCGTGTGTGTGTGAGTGAGTGTGCGTTTGTTTGTTAAACTTTGTAGTATACACTGCACAGAGCTTCGCCTATTACAATTTGTAGATCACATAAAATTGATCTGTAGTCATGTTGATGGTTGTACATAATAATTATATTCCTCTTTGTAATAAGTATTTTATTAAGGAAGGTCAATATTATTTTATTAAATATTTAAACTTATGTTGTCAATATAATTGTAAAACAATACGTTTCGTAAAAATATATAGTATCAATAATATTTCAATGACACTTATTCTGCAGGTTCAACTTCGACCTTTTCTTGTAGACTTATTCGAACAATTTTCTAAACAATCATTTTCTAGTTCAATCAATCTATATATATACCTGCTCATAATTATTATTCCGGAATAATGACCATATTCATCAAATCTTGATAGATAGTTGCTATATAGTTAACTAGGAGGTAGATATTAACCCCAGTTGGGGACTAAAATTATTACAATTATGTCGCTAACATAGTTACCAACTATTTTATAAGGTAACATAATGGCATGGATATTGGCTCTGATCTATAAAACACACAAGTCTCCTTTTAGCAACGCATTTACTACTTCTGCTATATGTATAGTACTATAATAGGTATATATTCAAGGACCCGTTTTGCTTTCACATGTGGATGCTACATATTTCATCATGTTCTAAACATATGGCTACTAACACAGCTTTTACTGTACTTTTTACTGAGAATGAAGAACTGAAAGGGCACAAAAGGTCACCGGGAGTCGGATCTTCTCCTAGCTGTATAGCTGAACAACACAATCATTCCCTCACATTGAGAGAGACATGAGAGAGGAGGGGGGGGGGGGGGGGGGGGATGAAACATCGGAACATTACTAGACGAACTGAGTTAAATTGATAATAATGGATAGTCAGACAAATTAATTTAAAAAGAAATACATTATTGGGAGAAAATGCGTCCAATTGATGGTAACGGATAGAATCAATTAATTTAACTAGAAGTATCAGTATTGGAACAAAATGTGTAGAATTGATGATAATGGATAAATGGACAGAATAAATTGATTGAGATATATTAAAAGTAACCTTATTCTGTTATTGGAATAAAATGTGTTCAATTCAGGATGGTATATGGATCGAATAGAACAAATTAAATGAAAACAAAGTATACATGATTGGAATAATTGAGTTTGTTTGATGATGGCGGAGACTATACAGAGAAGTGCGTTTAGTTTCCAGTAAAAACCAACCCATCAATGAATTCAAAATGTCAATTGTCTCACCGTGCCGGGTAGATTCGGTGGCGTACGTAGCTGGGCGGGGGCGCAATTGCCCTTGTAGCTGTATAAATTATAGCCCCCCCCCCCCCCCCCCCCCCCCCCTCTCGCGGAAACAGACGCGTTTGTGATTATTTACGTCTAGGACTGCTTTTTAATATCGTCACCATCTGAGGGACGCAGCCCAGAGGTTCGAACCCGGGCCGAAATAATGCGGAGATCGGAGGGGGGGGGGGGGCGTAGCCTTCACCCTAATAATGGGAAACTTTGCCCTCTTCTCACGCCCCCGTGTGGAGCCGATGCACTCTGGTTACACAGAAGGACAAATTCCCACTAACATGGTTCAAGTTCGAATGTTTTCAACATGTCTGTTTGTGATGGAGTCCTCATCCATATTGTCAAATTAACTCAACATGGGCACGTCTAGTTCCATGAAATTGAAACGGCTAACATACAAAACAGCTCGATGATTGTAAAATACCGTGGCGTGACTGTAATCTGTTCTTTATATTTTCACAATCATTTACTAATTTAGCCTTGCAATGATCCAGGGGCATCGAATTTACGAAGAAACGCGGGGTTATTTGCGGTAAACACGAATGTATTCTGACAGTCATGATAGCGCAGTCTTGTTTCAGGCTGATTGGGTAATAGAGCTACTCACTTCTCATTTCTCCGTTGGCATTAGCCTACCCAACCGGAGGATAAAGCCTTTTGACAACTGAGGCATCACGTCTGAATCTCAGAAACGACCGGCGAAAGAAGGCTAACCGGAGGGGAGAGAAAGGTTTTGTTTTAAATATAATTATAGTCGGATGTCTTTGTACAATCGGCTTAAACAAAATAACCACATAGATCGTGTAAATTGGAAGTTTACTGTTTGGTGGCGTTTTCATTATTGTTGATTATAGTTACGGCAACAAATATCTTCCATTGAAGAAGACTGATGACATGTCCATTATAATTATTATCTGGTTTTATACGAGATTCTAATTAGCCTCATTAACTATATTGCTGTAAATTCCAGTATCAAATAGCAGTACTTTTGGTATAATTTTGATTACAGTGCAGGGGTAATCCTGGTAAAAGGGTAGGATTAGGCCAAACATTTTGTTTGTATGTATCTTATGGACATCATCACCTCTTATAATCGGGTAAAATAGACCTCGCAAAAGCCTACCCAATAAAGTGGAGACTAACTACTACACCATCATGTTAAAGGGTCGTAGTAACATTGCCCAAATCCTCAAAACTTACTTGGAACTCTAGTGGTTCTCTCATACCTTCTCATATTCATATTAACAATAAAAGCACGGGACAGGTTTCGGTTTTTCAAATTTCCATTTCGTTCAAAAGATATTTACGATTGAAGTGTTCAGATGTTAAATTGTCTACGGGATAATTTAAGCCGTGTACAAAGTAAGTGCAATGAGTGAATATCACTTTGCATTTATGCTCATATCTCAGCCAAAAAACATCCAATTAACGTGAATTTTTCACACATTACTTTGTGGGCATATCAGACCACACGAATACACATTTTATTAATCACTTATCACTTTTTGCACTTGTCAACAAAGTTACTAGATCCCTTTAACACCCAACATAATGGTGAAACATACGTGCTAAGGTGAGGGTACGCCATACCACACAGACCTGTATACCATACATATACCCGAGGTCAAAGGTCAAAGGAGCAAGACCTGTGACCAAGTAATCCCATCTGCTCGTTTGAGCATGACTTTGAGCATGACTATTTTGCAAGGCAGCTTGCCAAAATGTTGGGATGCATTTTTTATTTATAAAACAGGCAACTGCGGCTTGGTACGAACAGTCACGTCACGTTCACGTTAACATCACGTGAACGGTTCTGTACCTTTTGTGAAACAGGTCACCCAAATCTACGAAGTGTAGGGTAAAGTGACCCAACAATTTGTCGTTTTCCATGCCGGTAAAACTCGAAGTGTCGCGTTAACCAAATCGTGACGTGAGCGTTTAATCAAGATTTTTTAAATTACAAACGCTTGTTACTAAGACTAGACATACACACACAAAGAGATTTTAAAATGTCGACGAAAATGCCGATACCCCCTTATCAAATCTTTTCAATCATTATGTTTATAATATGTACGTGCATAATTCAGAGTAATCTGAGACGATAATATGCAGTTCTGTCATTTAGGTAATGTACAACCATACCACTTGCATTATTTGTCTTGTTATTGGAGTATTTCTAAAGACGTGTCGTGCGTGGATTTTGGCAAATGTTGATTTCCAGCTGAATTGCTACACGCAGCGGACAATTCAGTTCGCATACGCCTGAAGTTCCCGTGCTCGACGTCTGAGCGTACTGGCCCTTAACGGCGTTGTAATGAATGCCTGTGAAAGTGAGTGAGTGAGTGAGTGAGTGAGTGAGTTGCAGTGATCAATGAGTTTAAAAGTAATAAAACAATGATTTGATTAATAGTGTTTATTTATGGTTATTGAATCGAGTCAATCTATCAATTAATCAGTCAATCATTATAATGAAACAATCACACCAACCAATCAATATTAAATAAATCAATTAATGTATTTGACATTCAACTAGCTACTTGTAGGCAGTGGCGTACCCAGGATTTTTTCAAGGGGTGGGTGTAGGGGGGGATATTTCGTCAGACAAATTGAAGTAAGCGGGGGGAGTGTGGGTAGGGGGTGTCCGTAGAAAATGACCGCAGCCGAGGACGAGACCAGGACCGGTCACAAATTTCGAGGCCGAGACCAAGACATTTCTTAAGGGGGTGGGGATGGTGGTAGGGGGTGTCCATCCCCCTGCCCCCAGGCCTGTGTACGCCTATAATTGGTATAGGTAGGACGGGTTCGTTCACGATTAAATTTACCGAGAATTAGTCTCTTCTCAACGACAATTTACATTAATTTGTTTTACGCAAGCGCCAATTTACGTGAGCTTTCATGAATTGCATATAGTATATCTACAAACTGTTGGGTCACGTAACCCAACACTTCGTAGATTTGGGTGACCTGTTTCACAAAAGGTACAGAACCTTTACGTGACGTGACGTGAACGTGACGTGACTGTTCGTACCAAGCCGGCAACTGCTTGTGTTAGGCTTTTGCGTTATAACTTACTTAGTATAAGGATGGATTGGAAATAGGAAACACGCGATAAAACAGTTTATACCTCATCTCGAGAATCCTGCTATCTGATTGGTTGAAAGAGCGGGCATATTTTTCAATATGCCCGCAAAATCTCCATTCAGCGTGCATAATTATATTTCTTTTATTTAGTGATTTATTGTTCGCTACATAGTTCGATCGTGAAGCAATATTAATAATAAATAATAATAATATCCAATTTTTATATAGCGCTTATCACGATTGATAATCATATCTAAGCGCTTTACATTTATTATTACCCCGATATTCAACAGCGGATGTAAATTCCCTGGTTGCAAGAGGAATGTAATAATATACATAATTATGATACAATTTGAGTGCCCATGGTACTTATTATAATATGTGGGTGGTAATCGAAAGATTGTAAGGAAGTATAATAATCCACCAAGCGTTATGTTCGGTGGAACATGACCAGGCAACAAAAATGATGTGTATTACGTCGCAGTCACATCTATCCGTATAAGACTCTAAGAGCCACGTAATGTGACTTCCCTAAAAATGCAATGAAACATGGATATTAATCCGTGGCCATTTTGTGGAAATTCATGACGGCATCTACGTGTCAATACGTGGCATTTACGGGATGGCAAAGCTGATATTTTAAATTGATGTTCTTAATTCTACCACGTAAAATCAACCCTGTCGGCTGACGTTGCTTTTGTTATTATTACGGGAGAGGTCGAGCGTATTACGTGGCTAAGTAAGTACGTGGCTTTCCGTGGCTTTGTTTACGAGCCTCGCGTATAACTAAAAATTCTACCACGTAAAATCAACCCTGTCGGCTGACGTGGCTTTTGAATTTGTTACGGGAGAGACCGAGTGACTGACGTACGTGGCTACGCTCATTGGCTTTTCCATGGCTTTACGTGCCCCGCGTATTACGGGGTGTTTACGGCGCCGTACAATAATCGTTTCTAAATTTGATTTACATGGCATTATATAACGACAATGCTCTTCGGGGAAGTGTGACTGCGACTTTACAGTGACATGCGTGCTAGAGGCGAAACTTCTTGTAAAATACTTGATCTTTGCACCCCATTACGTCTGCATTACAGTATATTATATCATGCTCATAGTTTACAACTTTACAAGAGCATCATTAATCAAACTATGCCTTTCTTATGAGACCGAGAAAGAGCGAATTCCTCCAAGTTGAACGACAAGTGATATTATTTATCACAGTAATTTGTCGTTGTGAATGGTACTTATTCGAAACAATACATCATGCATGATACAGCAAAACGCTTTATGCAATTGATATCTCTTGAACCCCTCAAAAGAAATATAAATTATAGTGACTTACGGTACACACAATACCAGCATTATATAAAACAATAAGAACACAACTAGCTATAAAACGAGACTTGCTTCTGAAAATGACATTGACAATCATACAAATGTAGTTTTCGAAACTGCTTGTCGATAGGTTCGTTTTGCTGGGGCACGACGTTATTGTACCATTACTTGTAATTATTTCTGGAAAAAAATTGGAGGAAATAAAATGATAAAGTAGGACTATCTACTGTATACGCCAAGCATAATCAGGACTCGGGAGTAGAGTACATTGACCTGTCATCAACATCAGAAAGTTTTCGACAGGTACTATAAGTATAATTTAAAAGAAATACAACATGTTCTTTTCTTGTTTTTCTACTCCTTCCTCACCCTTCGCCATCAGGTTCTTTTCATTTTTTTAAAGTAGTCTTCTCGATAATCTGATCATCATTATCGTCAACTTTATCGTTCCTCTTTTAGTTGTTTGTATTCCTCCTCCTCCTCCTCACCATCATCAGCATCATCGTCACCACCTTCTTATTATTATTCCTTTTCTTCTTCTTCTTCTATCCTCCTCCTTATTACCATTGTTCTCATAATACCAGTATTATACATTATAACTGTGGTTAATTATCTTGCAGACTCGCTTGTCATGCTTGTAAAGATGCTTGCATGTCGTGAGTTGAGGCTACCCTAGCCTTTAGTCAAGGCTCTATATGGCTTGGAGATTCTCTATGCGAGCTAGCCTAGCTGTAACAGAGCTATACGACACGGGGTCGGCGAGCGGGACTAACTGGCTCCCATACGCTCGATCGGGCTGTTCGCTTCGCTCACGTAATTTAGCGCGAGAGTCTTGACTAAAGGCTAAGGCTACCCTGGATCGCCAGGTATACATACCTACATCAATGTGAACTTAACCACAGTAAGGTTAAAGTCATACCTGTAAAGTGTCCAAATCCACGAAAATTACTTGGAGCTTCCTCGTTTCTCTTCTACCGTGTTGTTTAGCTTATGGTAAAAGAAGAATAAAATAGGGTTTGATTTTTTCAAATGTCCCTTTAGTATGAAGATAATTATCATTTAAATCTTTTATTTCAATCACGTTGATTAACGCTTTTGATAAAAAGTACAATTGTCCTAGCTGAGAACGTCCGCATGCAGCACCCGTGAGAACATTCCGGAGATTGAACTTTGAGCCGAGCGAGTGCAAATTCCATGAATTCTGTACTACGTGTGTAAACATACACGGGTGCGAATATCTCAAACGGATCATTCAGTACTGCGACAAATGTATGGCAGACCATCAGTATTCGGTGATAAAATATGAACTCAATATTCGGTTTTTTCACTAGGTAAACAGTGTTCAATTGTATTTTACAATGATATTGATATAGGATTGAAGTCTCAAATGTCATTTTGTGCAATATCTGACACTTTAGATTACCCAACACGACACGAATCGGAAGGGCCTGGGTAGGCAGGCAGGGGGTGGATAAGGTGGGGGCGCACCAACATCCTACACAAGACTGGATTACTTGCAGACCCAAACTACGATGTCGATGTCTATTTAAGATCAAACAGTTTTAGTGAGTAACAACACTTTTCTAGCTCCCAGGTTTTAAGGTAACCCTTCTTTTATAGTAACTACAGGAATCCTGTAGTAATGTTACTAAGAAGGGTTTAAGTTATAGTAGGTACCTATAGGCTAAACCCAACTAAACTGTTTGATCTTAAATATATTTAGCATGGAACTAAGCTAGTGGGGTTTAATGGATATGGGCCCTGGTCTAGTGGTCAGAGCTCTGCTCTTTGCACTAATCGGTCCGGGTTTGAACCTCTGCTGCGTCTCTCGGATACATGGTGACTATAAAGGGCGGTCCCAGGCGTAAATAATAAACGTTAACTTGATTGAACACGTCCTTAAAAAGTAAAAACCAAATGAGTTCAAATTCTAGAGCCTGGACTGAAGGCTACTTGCAGTGAGCCCCAGTGACACTCGATCTCAACAGTGATGGTGAACTTTACCAAGGTAAGGTCAAGGTAGTGTACCACAACACAAGTTTGACCGCAGAACGTACGGGTGCGGTAAACCAAGCATTTATCATGGCTATGCACTAAACGTACATCGGATGGAAGAAGGAAAGGAAGAACGGTCCGCGAACGCACGCGCATACACCATATCTTATGGAAGATGATCAAAACTACCCTTCTCGGTCCCATGCATAAGGATGGATGTTATCATCGGCAAAACATTCAATATTCAATGGGAGGGTGGTGCTTAGGCTTTAAACAAGTCGTTGAACGCGAGCGTACATGACATTTTATCAAACTGAACCCCGGTTATACACTGTTGGTCATAATGTTGGAATATTTTTTTTTTAGATCAAACTTCATTTCTTTTCCCTATTTTTGCGCCTAATGAACCATTTTAGACTAGAAATAATGATTATATAATATTTCCAAACTACCAATGTACAATAAATGGTTGAATGGGTTTGCATTAATTAATGTAGCCTTTTGTTTTGAGCTTTGAAAGGCAGAACCTTTCATGATGGGCCCCTTTCCCTCTGAAAAGCGTATGTCCAGCAAGTCATCATTATGTGTCATTTCTCATTGTTGGCTGCAAAACTTTCAACCAAAATTGGCACAGAGGCTCTCTAGGTCATATCCCGTCCAACGCCATTGCCTACACGCCAAACAATGATTGTGCTCCACCAGGAAGGGGTGTCAACAAGCAATGTCCACTGATTCGTTGGAACATCCCAGGCTACGATCTGTAAAATCATCATACGTCATCGAGAGGGGGTCAATTAAAGATACGGGAATCTCTAGGACGTCCACAATTTACCACCAGGACAAATGATCGCAAATTGCTTAACCTGTGCCGTAGAAACCGGAAATGCCAAAATGGAGCCTTCGCCGTCTATGAAGAAAACGCTATGAAATCGACGCCTTCTGCCAAACTGCAGATCGGAGATCGCTCTAGCATGGTCACCTAGCAAGACAAACTACCAAGTGTCCAGCCCATACCATGCATCCAAGATTTACAGAACGTCCGTGGACTAGGGAGTACAGAAGATCGCCGCCTGGACACTCGTGATATGTCATCTTAATGGGTACGAGCCATACCACCGTTGGGCCGTCACAACCTCAAGTCGTTTTGTGAATACAGACATCTTCCAGCTTCTCGTCACGTAATCGACGAACCCTTTGTCCTCCATCTGTTTGGTCAAGGATGTTATGGCTCGTACCCATTCAGATGACATATCTCTAGTGTCCAGGCGACAATATTCTGGGCTCCCTAGGCCAGGGACGTCCGGTAAATCTCGGTTGCATAGATTAGAGTGGACACGTGGTAGTTTGTCTTGCTCGGTAACCATGTTAGAGGGATCTCTGATCTACAGTTTGGCGAAAACGTTGATTCCATAGTGTTTTCTTCATAGACGGCGAAGGCTCCATTTTGGCATTTCCGGTTTCTACGGCACATGTTAAGCAATCTGCGATCAGTTATCCTGGTGGTCAATTGTGAACGTCCTAGAGATTCCCGTAGCTTTAATTGCCCCTCCTCTCGATGACGTCTGAGGATTGTACAGATCCTAACCTACGATGTTTCAACGAAACAGTGGACATTGCTTGTTGACACCCCTTCCTGGTGGAGCACAATCATCGTTTGGCGTGTAGCAGGCAACGGCGTTGGATGGAGTATAGCCTAGAGAGCCTATGTGCCAATTTTGGTTGAAAGTTTTAAAGCCAACGCTGAGAAATGACACATAATGATGACTTGCTGGACATACGCTTTGGAGAAGGAAAGGGGCCCATCATGAAAGGTCATGCCTTTCAAAGATCAAAACAAAAGGCTTAATTAATTAATGCAAACCCATTCAACCATTCATTGTACATTGGTAGTTTGGAAACATTATATAATCTTTATTTTTAGTCTAAAATAGTTCATTAGGCGCAAAAATGGGGAAAATAAATGAAGTTTGACCTAAAAAAAAAATATTCCAACATTATGACCAACAGTGTATATACAGTCCTATTCACAAGCATTTGTGTTATGATTGGAAAGCGCAACCAAAGTTTGGTACGTATGCATCTCTCTATATGATGCCCATCTAGCTAAAAGGGTAAAGGTAGATAACGTAGATAACATTTCTACATCATCCTTTCTCCCCTCAAGTCACTCCCCCTTTCCACCGGAAGATGTACTTTTCTTCAGCAAACTGCTCCCCGGGCCGGGGGCCGGGAGTCTGCATGGATCTCCGCTGGATCCAATCATTCCCCGATTGAAGTAGTTTAGGGGATACGCGGGGAGTATTATTGCCCTCCCTGCGATAATTCTAACTCCCTTCCCCCCCCCCCCCCCCCCCCCCCCCCACCACCGGCCCGCCCCCGTCGGACAATTCAGATTGATAAAGAAATTCCATTGATGAAAATAGCTCAATAACCCGATCATCGTATTATTTTGTTTTTTGAATTATGTCAATCTTATAAAAAAAAATTATATTGTTAAAATACACGGCTTATCCAGGGCTGTAGAAAAACAAAACTGTCTCCACCAGGCGGACTCGAACCTGGGTCTCCAACTTCGAACACCGACGCCATCACCACTAGGCAACGGAGACCTCGCGTATGAAGACAGACAATAATGCATGCCACATTATGTTTTTATAATCTTATAATTATAGATGCTCCCCTTATGGGGATCCTTGTCCCTCTCTTCGACCCCTCATTTGCCCCCTCCCTAGCTGGCTACACCCCTCCTCCCAATCATTGACTCCGACTCATCTCCATTCATAATCCATGCAGAGTCACGCATGTTGCCAAGCAAAGCTGTCATCTCATCTGTAACTTGTCGATCGGTCTACACCCATTTGGTCTAATCCCATTTCGTATACTATACGGAAAAAACCAGAGTTAAGTGGCTTAGGATTAAGATTAAGATTAGGGATTACGATTAGGATAAGGGTTTCGGATTAAGGTTAGGGGTTTGGTTTAGGGTTTGGGGTCAAGATTGTAGTTCAGTTGAGGGGGAAAGGGATTTTGAGGCATCATGTAGTAGACCAAAATTGAGTTGTAGATCAAATGGGTGTGGACCAAGCGAGCATAAACCATCTCATCCCCCCCCCCCCCCCCCTCCCCCCATCACCATGATCATGCCCATCGTACGACGATGCAATAACACGGACTCTCCCGGGCATGTCAGCCCATAAAGGTCACCACTTTAATATCCGAGACGAGAAGACATCACGTTGAGAGGAGTTTAACCCTACGAGTACCGCTACTCATGAAACTTTCAAACAGTTATTACACATCAATGATTATTAAACAAAATTATGTTGCGAGTTGCGCGGGTTAATTCGTACAAAGTTAATTTGTATACAAAATATATCATATCTTTATATCCATCTAGCAGCCACTGGTGTGTAAAGTCACAGAAAGCAAGTCATTTATGCCCGCTGTGCATACAATCTAACCTGTCTATAGTAACCACCAAAGGGAAACAAGAAAAGTGGTCACTGTACATATAGGTAACCTCTATAAACAGGTTCCATACCATTGCCTTTCTTTGCAGGGGATCAACTGTTGGTCACTATACAGTATATTATAGGCAGGTTGGCTGCTACAGACAGGTGGCCACTAGAACATATTTGACTGTAATTTGTACCACATAATGTATACAGAATTTCTATGTCCAAATTTTGGACAGCGTGATAGAGTTACAAAACTCCTGGGATGTTAAAAGTTAATATCCTTGGCATCACGTCTTCTCGAGTTTAATATCCTAGACTTGATGACATTATTAGTCTGTCAGCATCGCAGAGACATGGTCCGTACACACACACATTGCTCATCATGTCACTGTCCGTGTGTCACCCCCTCCCTGCCGCCCACTCCCACCATCCGTTACTCCCCCCCCCCCCCCCCCCCTGCCTCCCTCCCCCATCCCTCATCCCAAGTTTAATTGCATTAAATAATGGATTGCTTTGAGTCGTTTGACTCGCTACGGCTCTCCAGAGACCAGAATGATTGCCAAAGTACCCGTGTTGTTTATATAGCCTATGTTGGCAACATCCAACATCAGTCACAACCGGAACCTCTTCCGGAATTTCGCAATTTCAAGGAGGACTTTTTTAAGATGTGCGTTCTTGTCCTTGACCATGCAGGTTTTTGTTTGATATTTTTCACAGAAAAGCTCCCAAGTCCTAATATCGGCGATTTACCGAGTGGGAGCCCAATATTAGCCCGGGGTGGGCTTTCCAGGATACTGATGTGACTCAAATGCATTACCCAAACATGTCACGTACAGGTGATTGTCAGAGAAGCGATGTAACGTTCTTTCTTGGTGTATCATTGCGAGAAAACAAAACGTATTAGATTTAAAACAAAACAAAATTAAGGAAAGGGTACCAAGCGTCAAACTACAAAGAAAGGCGTCAAAGCATCATGATGCTTACCTTTTTTCTTGGTGTGTAGGGGTGTGTACAGGTGTACGGAATGGAGAAATATACACTTGTATTGTAGCGTACACTGCCTTTTGCGTCTTTTCAAGTATAATGTATAGCTTTTTATACATCATGGCACATTTTATTCCTACCAAGGCTGCGATGAATCTGGTACCGGTGTAAATGTTCCTTTTTAAAATAGGCACAATATGGATCCTCCCCAGTGCATATCAAAACGTCGAGGTGAATCTGCAACGCTCTGATCATTGGGTGCATAGTTCATTCTTTCTAGAACATGTCAAGTATAACTTTATTGTTGGGAAAGCAATAGTACACGTTCTTGGTTGTAGTCTTGTAGATCCTGCGATTATAATGATAATACTGAATGCACACACGTACGTAGCTGCAATGCAGTTGACACTCAACTAGTCAAGAGTGTATGAACATTGTATGGTATTGACCCTTTGCGTGCATATTAACATGATTGGGATGTTATGTCGAGTCAAATTTCATCGCCCTGAACTAGTCGAAGCACAATACAGCTCATTAAAACATGTCACGTACGGGTTATTGTCGAGGAAGCAATAGTAACGTTCTTGGTTGTAAACCCTGCAAACTCAAATTTGATATAAAATGCACACACACACATAGCTAGCTGCAAGTGGCATAGCCAGATATTCTGCAAGGGGTGTGGGGGCCTCCATCCTGCGAGCGGCTAAGCGCGAGCCCCTTCAGGTAGGGTCAATGCAGGGTCCCGACTATAAGGGCCCCTGGTGGGGTCCAGGGGGTGATGCCCCCGAAAGCTTTTGGATGTTAGCTATATAAAGCCGCCCCTCAAACAAATACAGGAGCCCCTCGCTTTGCCACTGCAGTCGAGGGGTGGTTCTAAAGTGTATTACCCAAACATGTCACGTACAGGTGATTGTCAGAGAAGCAATGTAACGTTCTTTCTCGGTGGTACATCACTCTGCTCAATTTGAAGTTTTAATATTCATGTATAAACATGCACACGAACGAATACATAATAGCTGCACTATACTGTACACGCATGAGCTGGCATATACAGAGTTAATAAACACGGTAACCGATATGGTAGTGATAATATCCTCACATCTATATTAAAATGGTGGAACAAGTTAGACGCTCTGATCTTTCACCAGGTCTCTTTCACTGATCTTGTACCCACCCACCCCACCCCCCCCCCCCCAAAAAAAAATTGTCACGTATATGCTAACTGTCAGAAAAGCAATAACGTTCTCGTTGGTTCATCATTCAACTCAATTTGAAGTTTCATGTATACTCCGCAAAAAAAGAAACTGGACACTTCTATAAGCTGAAATATTTCATATTAATGAACGATAAAGTGTAGATTATCATATATCAAATTAAAGAGAATTTAGTCCTCTGTATGCAGGGTATAAATTAAAGGTGTAATCGTTCATGCATGGAATGCCATGGTCAATTAACCATAGCAAGGTCTGTTTTCAAAAATAGCAAATACAATGGAGGACCACACCATTCGACTGAAATGATCAGGATGATAGTAAGCGTTTCACTTAAAACAAAATGTGCGGGGCAAGTAAATTATAACATTATTTAACTTTATTGTTATGAACAAACTCTGAAAATACAAATTTTTAAATAAAAACAGGGCCAGGCTATGAGAGCATCATCATACTGGTCTGTATTAGAGGCATGAAGCTTGTCTGTTTGAGTGTGTCCCCTGCAATTTTAATCATAGTTACCTAGAGAAATGTCATGTTAAAGACTGCCCAACTGTTTGACCAATGGTGACATCAGGTTTTGAAGATCTTTGGACTACGGTAGAATTCTTGAGAAGAATTTATACCATTTTTCATGCTGAAATAAGGGCACAAACTGTGTTTTCGACTAATAAACCTTTGCCATGGAATTCCCCATTTTGTTACTTTTGGATGAAAATAAAACCTATAACGTTCACAATTTGTCTTCATTTATATTTGTTATTGAGATAAAGATAGAAAAGTTCACATTTGTATTGAAAAATTATGCCATGTCATGAATATAGCGTTTTAGATTATGCTTATCAACATTTATATGGTTGAGTGGATGTTCCATTTTTGCTATTTTTGAAAACAGACCTTGCTGTGGTTAATTGACCGTGACAAGTCATGCATGAATGATTTCATCTGGATTTTATGCCGATATTGAAGAGGGTCGGTCTATCTTTAATTTGATATACAATATCATATATTTTATCGTAAATGAATATGAAATATTTGGTCTTATACAAGTGTCCAGTTTCTTTTTTTGCGGAGTATACATGTACATGCACACAAACAAATACATAGTAGCTGTACTTCATCACATGCATGAGCTGGCATATAAAGAGTTAATAAACAACGTATCCAATAAGATATTGACATCCAGCCTTCTATCTGTAATACAATTTTCGGGTCAATTTAAACGATCTGATCTTTCACCAGTTCATGTATACCCACAGAAAGAAAAAAAAAGAATTCTTAAAACTTGTCACGTACGCGCATTGTTAGAGAAGCAATAGTAACGTGCCTGGTTGTAAATCGTGCGACTCGAGCCTGATTATCAATGATATGCTGGTATACTGAATATGAATATAATGATATTCAATGCAGTCGCAATTTCTCCCTTCTTAGTCTACCTTCCAGTCTGCATGGCCATTTTTTGTTGGCAGTGGCGCTCAAACAAACCTTGTGGTTTCCACGACACATTTTATTGTATATTCTGCAGTAAACCCTGATGGTCAAAATGTTTTACCCACTTTTCCACTATCGCTATAAACATGATAAATGTACAAGTCAATCGGGAGCGAGGATTCTTTGCACGCCCAGTGAAGTGGTTCTGATTGTTAGAGGCTATCCTTAGGAAATTTGGTTCCTTATAATATACACGAAATTGACTGCATGTCAATGGTATTGCCTCTGAGATAAGGAATAGGGGTGTAAAAAACACTTCTTTCGAGATCGAAAAAACAAACAAAATGAGATGGTATAAACACAAAGTGGAACTACTATGCGAAGATAGTTATCACTTTTAAGGACAAAATGTTCTTTTATTGTTTAACATAAAGTTATTTTTGCTAGTTTAATGTGGACACCTACAGTGTAACCAAGAATTATTTGGACACCTTGAAAAAATCACTTTAATTTAAATGATGCTAGAACAAATTTTGAAGAAAATGTTTGGTAAAAAGCTGCCTAAAATTCATTGTATGTGTTTATTAGATGCTGCTTTGTTGAAATCAAGATAAAATATAAGACCACTTTTGAAAAATTATCAAAATAGTTAGTTTCCTATTTTTCAGGGTGTCCAAATAATTGTTGGGTACACTGTATATAGTAACAAAGTCCTTTCTTTTGTTTTCTGATAATATGAACTTTGTGAGACTAGAAACTTAAAAGATTCCACAATTATAGTGATGTTGTAATTATGGAAGATCGGGTACGTTTCAGATTTAAAAAAACAAAACAAAATACAAATGGCCGTCTTGATCTGTATTATATAGCTGCTTTTTGCACATTTGCCAACAAATAATTTATACCATAAAATATTGAGGTGTTGAATGATGAATTTCCTCTACTCTCAGATTTGCATAGATATAACTGTCGTTCTGACCGTCTGACGTCAGTGTACCTGGTCATGCATACATCTTGCGCGAATAATAAATGGGTATTTATGCCGCCATATTATTTTCTCCTTTATTGCCCACTTTAGTAGTTGCCCCACTTAATGCTTTCTTCTTACGAAGGAAACACATTTGTGTTGTTCATTTCTGCCGGTTTCCTATAGTATCAGTAATGAGTATCTGTTTATGGCACCACTTATTCAATAACATAATGTCTCCTCTTTATATTGCTCCTCGTTCATCTCGTATGATATAAACAAAGAAATAAGAGTAATGAATGTTTGTTTAACGTTGCCACTCTATTAATTTGTCATAAAACTGACCGCTCATGTTTTGCATGATTCCGCTTTATTGATACATTTCTAAGAAAAATATTTGTGTTTTTTTTTTTTTGTCCGGTTACAATTAATCATAGATCGTTGTTGCCACTACATTATTCTTTCTTACCACTCGTTATATGACCCTTTTAATGATACCTTAGTAAGAAAAAACACTTTGTGTTGTTTTTGGTCCAGTTAGAATTAATCATAGATTGTTGATGCCACCACATTATTCTTTCATGACATGCCTGAACACTCTTTATACGACTCATCTTAACATGCTTAATGACCACTTACTAAGAAAAATACTTGATACTAATAATAATATATAATATTTATATTGCGCTTCATACTGATGTTTGTAAGCGCAGAACGGAAATAATACAACTAATAGTAATATGGTGTGCGCCCGGAAAAAATACCAATACCAATACTACAAAAAATAAACAATTAAATGACAACATAATATAAAACTAAGACATAAAACATGTGCTTGACAAAAAATTCAACGGTTGGTTGAACAGGTTAGTTTTAAGAAGTGATTTAAATAATGTCTACTGTGGGGACATCTTGAATATGATGGGGGAGCTTGTTCCAAAGGGTTTGGGCTATTGTAGAGAAGGCACGGTCTCCATATCTAGTCGTAGTACGGGGTCCATGGGAAAGCTGCAGCGTTGAGGAGGAACGAAGATGTCTGGACGTGGATGAAGAACGAAGTGAAATGAGATCTTGGAGGTAATTAGGGGCAAGTTGATGATATATTTTATACACAACAAGCAGGATTTTGAAGCTAATGCGGTGGTGGACCGGAAGCCAGTGGAGGGAACGAAGAACTGGGGTTATGTGTTCGGATTTCCTAGTAAGGGTGACCAGCCTAGCTGCAGAATTCTGGATACGCTGAAGTGGGGCAATGTGAGATTTGGGAAGACCAGCTAGAAGAGAGTTACAATAATCAAGATGTGAGGACACAAATGCATGGACAAGGCGTTCAGTTGTAGCTTGATCCAGTAAGTGCCTGATCTTGCCAAGTTTGGAAATGCCCCATGATGCGGAACGGCATGTAGACTTGATGTGTTTTTGAAGGGTGAGATGTTTGTCAAGTACAACACCTAAGTCTCTTACATGCTCTGAGCCCTGAATAGATGCGTTTATCAAGAACAATGTCAGGCAATGGGTTTGTGATTCTGAATTGAGATGTTACATGAAGTAGTTCGGTTTTTAGATCGTTGAGACATAGCTTGTTGGTAGTGGACCAGGCCCTGCTAAGCAGTCCGTGATTTCAGTCATGGCATGTTGAAGGCTGTCCTTTTTCAAAGCCAAATATATTTGGGTGTCATCTGCATATACGGCGTGCTTGATATTGCCATGGGCTTGGATGGTGGCACTTAATGGTCCGGTATATATATAGAAAAAAGAGTAGCGGTCCCACGACTAATCCTTGTGGAACTCCACATTGAAGGGGTGGGGAGCAGATCTGGTTCCATTGACCACAACCATCTGCTTACGGTCATGTAGATAGGAGTGGAACCATTGAAGGAACGTTCCAGAAATACCGTAGTCCTTTTCCAAGCGTCGTAGGAGGACTTTGTGGTCCAGTGTGTCAAACGCCGCAGAGTAATCAAGGAGTACAAGTATTGCCTCTTCGCCCTTGTCCACTGTCAACAGTAGATCATTAAGAATCTTCAGAAGAGCTGTTTCAGTAGAAATGGCGATAAGCCAACTGTTTCTTCGGAAACAAATTGTTTTTCTCGAGATGGCGTTTCAGTTGGCTAGCGACTGTCCTTTCCAGGACCTTGCCAACAAATGACATGTTAGCAATGGGGCGGTAGTGTTCCAAGGCGTTCTGGTCAAGGCTGGGCTTTTTGAGAAGTGGGGTGATGAGTGACGTCTTAAATGGTTCAGGAACCATGCCTGACGACAGAGAGAGATTTATTATCCTTGTTATTACGGGAAGAAGCTCAGTTAAACTCTCTTTTAACAGCCCGGTGGGAAGCGGATCCAAACTACACGATTTGTTAGGGAGAGCTTTGATGAGGTCTTTGATTTGGGTTTCAGTAACCGGAACAAAGTCAGAGAGCTTGCCAGGAGGGATTTCAGAAGGTTGACTTGAAATAACTGACATGCTGGAGGCAGATTCAGGAAATGAGGCAATGATGTTACCAACTTTCCTATCGAAGAATTCTGCAAACCGGTTGGCTAGGTTCTCGTCAGAGATGTGATCAGGTAGAGCAGACCTTTGGGTAGTTGTAGTAAGTCGTTTTACAATGTTAAACAGTTGTTTGGTGTCGGCTTCAGCTATTTCGTCCCTGAGATGCTTCGCCTTGGCCTCATACAGATGGTTGTAGTAGGATTGACATTCTTTTGGTATACCTCTCTGTCGATTGTGTTGTTTTGGTCCGGTTAAATTTAATAATGTATGGTTGTTTATGGCACCATATTCCAATTCCATTTCAATCTCCATTTGAATGAATAATAAATAGCTATTTCGCTCCCATTGCATAATTCATTTCTGCCCTATAATGAATACTCCCTTATTGCATTATAGAGAGAAATACATCGGTATTACTATCCATTTTCAATTCTAAAATTATTCTTAACGATTACTCAGGAAGAAAAATAGTGGGACTCTTAGAGTTAATAATAAATGGATGATTTGCCACCATTTTCATCTTTCAAAACGCTGCCCATTTACTCCCCTAGCTTGCTCCATTACCAAGACAAACAGTAGCTAGTTTATATTGCCTACCCATAGGTATTAATGAATAAATGGCTATTTTCTCTCCCATTATACACCAAGCCATTTCAAAACGTATTTGCTCCCGCGGGCCTAAAAGTAATGCTCCCTTTATACGACGACAAAATATTTTTTCCTGACTTGTCTATTTTCAAAAAATAATAATAAATAATGTCTGCGTGTTGCCATATCTCTCGACAATTACACCGCCAATCCTTTATTCTTCTCCTTGTTTACGATAATGCTCCCTTTCTAGGAAAAATAGATATTGCTTTGTATAGTACGGGTCGTGTTTATGAATAATAAATATTTTTGTTTGTACCACTATAATATCTCTCCCTCTCTCTTATCTCACAATCCATTCCCCATAAATAATGCTTATCCTAAATTATCCTTCACCAAGAAAATAATGCGTTCTGTACTGAATAATAATATAGGTATAGGCCTATTGGTAATCATTGTTAATTCCGCTATATATCTCTTCTTTTTTTTCTTTTTTTCACGATCCATTCCCCTTTAATAATGATTCTCTTGATTTATCCTTTTCACTGAAAAAAAAAGAATTTTGTTGTACTTGTCCACAAATCACAATCATGAATAATAATGAATTACACCGGTAATCATCGTTTATACCGATAATGCTATTCCTTTTATCTCACAATCCACTTCCATCAATGCTCGTCTAAAATCTAAATGATCCCCTGACGAAGAAAAACAGATTTCATTGTATTACTACCCTGGGAGTCATTATAATGACAAAATGCAATTTGTTCACGCTATGAATAATTCTACGCTGTTTTTTTTTTCGAGCGGCCCCCATTAGGTTTTATAAATCGTGCATGGTGAAACGAAGCCACCATTAGCGCGTGTGTGTGTGAAAGATAACATTTATTTCCATGATAAAATGGTGTTGAATAATTTATTTGTTGGATAACATTAATGGCCGCATTGAACTTCTACTTTCCATATAATACATAATTGAACCACTGTGTAATGCAGCGTGACCATATAATGGTAGTGCCGTACCGTACAAGATGAAGTATAATCATTAGAAGAAAAATACACGTTCACGTTAATGTCATGCTTAATTTTTAAATGTGATAAAATTGCATAATTCAGCTTCTGCCCCGGCACAGTAAGGCAATTTACTAAGATGGTGACGTCATCTCTTTATTCTGCAAACTTCTTCGTTATGTAAAGAAGACAAATCCTCAAACGTTGTCATTTTTTGGATATTATTTAGTTTTTGCCTTTTTACATCACCATATCAAAAATAATGAACATGACTAAAGGCCACAGGGATACAAGGATAGCACAGTCAGGCATTATTATCAAGTTCGGGATTCACACTTATTTATCTTCAGATAAAATTGGTCACAAAATTAAAGTTTTATATAGTCAAACCTGTCTTAGTGGCCACCTGTCTATAGCAGCCAATCTGCCTATAGTAACCCTCAAAAGTGATCCAAGCAGGGGAAATTTCAAACAGTGTTATGGAAGCTGTCTATAGTAGTCACCTGTCTACAGTGGTCGTTATTCTTGTCTCCCTTGGGTTGTCGCTATAGACAGGTTTGACTGTACTTGTAAAGCGCCTTGTATCTATGTACCCTATTCAGATGTGCGCTAATAATAATATTATCATTGATCATCAAACTATAGAGCTACTAATTATCACCCGACCAAGTATCCAGTAATACAGGGGAAGTTTCACAAAGATATCAAGTTGAACTTAGAAGTTAAGTCCAACTTAGAATATTTGCGAAACACCCCTCGAGACAGCAGCATTGCCAAATGTCTTGCTGAACGACATCATTTTATATAGGATACAGCAGGGATATCGAGTGGTTTCGAACTCGGGTTCCCGTCATTTGAAGCCAAGCACTTATATTAGCTTTATCCACCATTGCCACAACACAGTCATCCACAAGATAAAAATTGAAAATGGATACTAATTAGTAATAATTACTAACATTTAAACCTTGCGTAGATATACCAGTGTAACAATCTCCACAGTTAGTATTGCGAGGCCTACGTGTTGATACTTTCATTATGTTGTTTACGCCGATGTGTCAATCATCAAACTCAATATCATTTCTAATCATCTGCACTCCGCAGCCTCTCCGCACTCTCTATAGCACACCCTGTGACCTTTCGTTTTCATTAAAGGGATCCAGCAACTATACATATGTATGTTGTCACATGAAGTCAGTATACCTGACGAAAGGTTGATACAATTTGCATAAACATAATCTATTAATGTAGTACGTCCACTGAGTTATGTGTGAACGTCTGTGACCCTGCGATCTTTCGTTTTCATTAAAAGGGATCTACCAACTGTACATGCCATGTTGTCACATGCAATAACTAACAAGGGGTTGATACAATTTATATCAATATATTAATGTAGTACGTCCACCGAGTGACGTGTGAAAGTTTGTTTTATAATACAAAATTAATGAACGTCATGATTACTGTAAATCAATGAGCGAAAATGCAACGTGACATCTACCTACTCGTTGCCATAGATGTGTACGCAACTAGATTAACCCTCTTGCAATAAAACACTTGCAATTGTTGTATATAAGTGACAAGTGTCCAATTATATTGTAACTACCATGGCAACAGCTGTAATACTCCGTGCTGATTGGCTGTTGACCCACTATAGTTACAATAATTGGACACTTACATCAATTGCAAGTGTTGTATGAAATGGGCTACTGCTCTCACTATCATTCCTCGACATTTGTTGAAGTTAAATCATAAACATCTGAATGAAAAAGAGCACATTTTATAAACCAAACCTGGTTTCATAATTATATTTAGCATGATTAGTAAGAGAAAAAAACAACAACCAGGTACGAAATAACAACAAGTACAAGAGCTGCAGGTGAGTTTGGTTGATAATCAGACAACGTTACTACATTATAGATCCCTTTTACGCGTGGATGGTGACCTAAATAATACGGGTAGTCTGGTTGGTATCTACGTGTCATACTGCAGAGTTTGCCCTTGCACTTTATCCGACTACCGTTTGCTGTGTTATTGAAAACATGCTGTGCTTATCTTTTCAACATTTTGTTTACGAGACAAACAAATGTACGTGTTAAATCAATCATTCCTATAACATACTGAAATGCGAAAAGGGGAGAAAACATATTTTAGCCTAATGCCCGTAATGGTAAAACAAGAGATTGTAAACGCATGATAAGCCAATATCCCTTTTTTTAAATGTGGCATCTTCTTTATACATCATATTTTTTGTACATGATTTGCTTTTGCTGCATGTAGTCAAATACTGAATATCTGTGTAAAGAAGTCAATCTTAATCTAGTTGTATTCTGCAGATGAGAAATAAGGGAAAACCCACTCACCAGTTGGATGCTTTGTTCGAGGTGTGCTTGATTCCAGACGCTCTCATGTATTGATGTTATCATGTCTGCGCGCGGATGAACAAACACGATGTCTTTCTTCGGGTTTCGATTTCTCTTCCGGTGGCCTTCAGAAGGTGTCTTCCGGTTGTAGCCTTTCAGAAGGTGGGGATCAAGGTCTGACAATGAGTAAGTCACAAACACAAGAATAGCTTAAAAGGAAGGAAGAATTCGCTTTTTCTTTCGGAATATATTTTTTAGAAAGTCACTGTTCCATCATGTCTTAAAAAGACCCAAATCACTAATGAGGAAGCCAATATGAACAAACAGGAAAGTTCGATTTTTGTTTTGTTCTCCCTCTCTATTTATTTTCAGAGTACAGTGTTCATGTTCCTGGGCTGACAATAACCAAGTCACCAAAATAAGGATATAGAAGAGAGATTTTGAGATTCTGTTCGAGGCTCCTTCGAGGCTATAGAGTTCGATTTTCACTCCCGGTAGCCCTCTGAAGACGGGTTTGTTTTCCGTGAGATGGCGTGAAACCAACCACCCAGTGCTCCAGCGAGCGTGCCCGAACACCCGGTCGAATCGTGACGAATTTCCCGCGAAAACACCCAGTCTTCTGTTAATCTATACGGCTCGATCGCGCGCGCACGCGGCTGCACCAAACAGCGGTTGCGCAGACGAAATGAGAAAACGAACCGAGAGCGGTGTGCGGTGTGCGGTACGAGAAGAAAAGTTCCAATAATGAACTAATAAATAAGAACTGGTGGAAGATAATAATGTTGAAGAAAATAATGAGATGGAGGGGAGGAGGAGGAGGATGATGATCGAAATGAGGCGAATCTGATAGAAATGAGACGACGGGAGGGTTAGTCGCGGCAATTGATATGAATCCCCATGAGCCGAGGCACGACGCCGCTGTGCTGTCGAATATAACAGCCTCATCAACGTCGACAGAACGAGCTCAACGAAGAAGACAGTAAGAACCATCCTCACGAACAAATTTAAAACCGTCGCAACCGTAAGCACGGAGGACGGTAATAATACGTTTCGATGAATACAGAATGTTATGAACTTTGGCGGCTCTTGCGTGTCTCATTATGTGCTGGAGTCGAATGACGGACACGCCTCGAACGCTCGGTCTAACCCTCTCAGTACTATATACCGCTCCTCGAAAGAGTAATATGTTCTTGAATGAGTAATCAAAAGAACATGCCCATGGCAATCATTAAGGGTTAAAGAGTTTGTGAGTTCCAGGGTTATTGCTGAGCGATGAACGATGATCGGTGAATGACCAGGGGTTGTTTCACAACGGTTCTAAGTTGAACATTTATGGAAAGCCATTTGTAGCCTAGCAATAAAACGTATTATTCACTAGCAAAACAAAAAATACAAATAATTGAGACTTCCACCAACAAAATATTGTGTTTTTTTCAAGTCTCCTTGATAATAACAAATACATATTACTGATTGTTGTCAAAATGTATGCCTTTTAAAAGAAAACAAACGAACAGTTTTACCAAGAAACGAACGGGTTTTCCATAACTATTTAGTCCAACTTAGAGTTAGAGTAAAGTTCAACTTAGAATCTTTGTGAAACACCCCCCCCCCCCCCCTCCTCCCCCGGTAGACATACAATAATAACACCACGAAGCAACATTAATAGATAGAAGCAAGGGATTGTGCCTAAATTACCTGCAAGATGAATTGGAACCATGACTTTAACTATAGGCGCTCCTAATAAAAACCCATGATCGATCCAAGCGGATCGTGGTTAACATTATGCCCGCTTCCCAAGCAATGATGAACAACCCTGCCCCCACTGTCATGCATGTATTACAGACGCCGAACCCGTGGTTTTGGTGTCGCTAATTATAGCTCGCATCCCTATAAAGCAGGATTCATACCTCAATACGCCTCGCTGCTTTTCAATAACGTGAAAAATCCAGACCGAATCCGAGTCCGATTATCATTGGATGATAATCCATTCCAAATCTCATAATGGCAGCTCAGGATGAATGACTTGTCGGTGAGAATTTTTTTTTTCTTTCTTTTCATACGAACATATTGATTGCCCCAGAAAGAAGACAATCGGTAGAAAGCTCTAGAGTGACTGTTCATGAAGGTCCAAGGACCAACACTTAAAATGGCGTCCTTCTACCGTGATTTCCATTTTTTTGTGCGAATAGATTTTTTCTTCAAAGTTCTCGCACATACCAAGGATGTTTACTTTAGGGGAGTAGCTAAGGAGTAAGATAAGCATAAGGGGGCAATGCCCACTTGTGCGACCCTCCATGTGGCAAGGAAATGTAGAAATTAATACATATCATGATCTGTAAACTAATTTATTATACTATTCATCAAGATACAACTTTAATTGGCGTCCTTCTAGCTGGATTTCCCTTTTTGTACGACTATTTTTTTTTCTACACAAGCTCTCACATATATACGAAGGAGGTAAACTTTTAGTGCAGTAACTAAGCATTAGGGGGCAATGCCCCCTCCCCCTGTGCACCCTGTGCAAGAAAATAATGGAATTCAAACATAACATCACGGGAGTCAACAGCTTCTAAAAAGTGGGGGACATTGCGAGGAAGCGTAGCGACCGAGCGGTGGAGGTTGTGGCAGAGGGCCCCCCTCCCCCTGTAGGGAGCTTTTGCATTTTTAGCTCGAAATTATGTGATTTGGTGCTAACTGAAACAGAAATTGTACATGACACGAACCGCAAGCTATATGAAAAATGTGGGGGGGGGGGGGCGTGGGGAAAATCACCTCCAATCTCAAATATGGGGGGATGTCCCCCCCCCCCCCCCCCCCCCCCCCCCGTCTGCTGACCCTTATTCATAACGCCATAATTACGTTCGCCTTTATACGCTACCCACTTTTGGGTAAATCGTGTCACCTCTCTAATATCTGACTCTTGTCTATGCCACTGACTCATTTCCACGCAAGTACTTATACTATAGTAAGGAAAAAACGACTTCAATTCAAACTGTGCAATGAAAATATTAGCTGAGGGGCACTTGATTCATAATATGTACTGGGTGTATTATTGTATTGTTGGGCAGGCACAAAGCCAACACAGAGAGGGGCGCAGGGGTTCGGGTCACTCTCTTGGTGGGGAGTTTCTTCAACTCTGCACGCCTACTCTAATTGTTCTGCCCTAGTTCAAACTATCCTTGCGACAAGGCCTAATCACCTCTCAAAGTCGGGAACGACTGGTGAAAGAGTTTATACGAGCGTTAAAGGGACAGGTCCTCTTTTACAAAACGTCTGAACAGTTTCCAGTTGACGGATGGGGATGAATGTAACACACCCAAACAAAATCAGATCGAACAGCCCTGTAATTTGGATTCTACGAATGAAAAACGAATGCGTCCCTCCAGCAAACTTATTCTTGTAACGGTATTGTGAAGCCGACATTTGTAAAGGTATGTCACGGAAAAAGATTTTAAAAATGAAGAATATATAATTACATTACAGTTTAAGCGAGGTTTGGTTATTTTGTTTAGTAACCGCTTACCCATTGTTATTTGTGTGCGGGTCACGTAGCTAGCGCGGGTCACATAGGGGTCACGTATAGCGCTGTGGCACTCCGTGGAATCCGTGAGCGAACTTTCCCACCGGGTGAATACACGTTAAGTGCACAATTTAACGCTACCTGTCGTTCTTTTATTTTGAGGGCTATAACTCCACGAAAAAGAGATTTCAAGCTCTAATTTTTCCAGGCATGCCGTTAAATGACATTTTCTTTCATATAAGACAATAACCTCGCAACTTTTGAAATTTGGCTTGCAAAAGAGGGAATGTCCCTTTAAGGAGGAGCTGCAGCTTTTGGCCGCTGCTGCTCGTGTGACACTGGTTACGCCATATATTTCGCGAGGGTTTTATTTTCGCGAATTTCGCGAATCGCTTGTGAATCGCGAAATTACCAACACGCTAAAATATTGACACCAAATGCAAAGCAATACACGTACTTGTTTACTGCATACATTACTGTACTATAACATCTCTCTCAGGACAGGCATTAAAGGGACTTAGTAACATTGTCCAAATCCTCAAAATAAAATTGTAATTCTAGCGGTTCCTTTATACCTTGTTGTATTCGTATTAACAATAAAATCATGGGACAGCTTTCGGTTTTTCAAATTTCCCTTTCATTACAAAGATATGTATGATTGAAGTATTTAGATAAGAAAATCTCCGGGCGAGATTTTCATCCCTGTACATAGTGAATGCAGTGAGTTGGTGAATATCACCCAATATCACTTTGCATTTTCGCTCATTACTTGGCCATACATTGTCCATTTGACCTGAAATTTTCACACAATACCCTGAGGACATATGAGATAACAACAGTATACATTGCATCAACCATTCATCAGTTTTTGCACATCTCAACAAAGTTACTAGATCCCTTTAATACGTGTTAGTAACAGCCGAACACGAATTTAACCACTCGCGAAATTGTCGTAAAGTCCCGATTCGCGAAAATCTGTGTACGCGAAATGTATGGCGTATACGGTAGTCGCCTTCGCCAGTTGTTCCTGCCATGGATTCAGATTAGACGAGATGCCTTGTGAAAAGGCTAATAACAAACTGACTCCTTGTGAAGAGGTGTACTATAGTGGTCAGAGCTCCGCTCTTCGCAGTAATCGGCCCGGGTTCGAATCTTGGCCGCGCCTATCGGAGGGTGACGATAAAGGGCGGCCCCAGACGTAACTAATCACGATTGATTGAACGCGTCTGCAAAAACCTACCAACCAACAACCAACCAACACTCTATCACCTGTACAATCCACGGGTACAACCAACAGATTAATGAAATAATAATAATCCTTGGGTCGATATCGTATGTGTGAAGGTACATTCAATAAAAAATAAAACACGATTTGTTATATTATTGTTTGTCAGTGTTATATTATTTTATGCATTGCAAGAGGTGTTACTCTCTCATGACCATTCTTTAACGAGTTCTTTGCTTTTCTATTTTGGGGAGGAGCTAATTTTCGCGAAGATACTACTCTTTAAAAGTGTATCAAGGTTTGCAACGTTGAAATCTAAAGTGTGAACGTAAACTGAATGATTGTCTTTTTACCGTATGCTATTCAGTTTGTTTAATCACCTTAGAACTCGGGGTTATACTTGGTCATTTGAACTCCAAGTAAGGTTCGATGAATTCTTGTTTTAAAAAAAAGAAAAAAGAAGATATGACGATTTAAAGGGATAGTTGAGTTTTGGTATAGAGGTCGCTACACAAAATATTTGTTGTGAGATAATGTAAAACTGAGTGTCATATTTGAAAGAGCGTACAATTTTAATGACAGAATAAACTTTATTTGATCAAAATCGGTTCAGAAATGGCTGAAATATCCATAAATATAACAATTTGTGATAATTGTGGGGCCCCACAATTATTCGATTATTTTGGACCAGCCGTAAAAAAAAAGTCTTTAAATGCTTCCTCTTTCAAAAAAATTACAAAAGAGGTTTTTAAATAGTTGTTGATTATCTCTCTATCTAATCACTATTTCAACAAAGCATCACATGCACAATATTTTATTTTAAATGGTTGAAACCAATGAGTTTTTAGAGAGCGCCCTGTCGAGTTTTAACGGCTCTTTTTTTAAAAATGATAACAGGCTTTTCACTTAGGCATTTATAATTTTTCATTCCTTTCGAGCATGATGGAGTTATAATTGCTTAGGGGTGAAGTTACTTTTTGTGTTCGGTTTATTAGTTTGTAATGTAATGGTGCATGTTTTGGTTACTAAAATTCAGTTTGACCAAAAAATGTACTCTCTTTACCAAAACTCAACTATCCATTTAATAAAACCCCACCAAGGCGACTAAATAAAGATAAAACCGAGATGTCTACACTCTACATTCGTTTGCCCCAGATTGATTTCTACTTTTGTATCGATGTCATCATAACGTGATTGAAAACGAGCAAAGAAAATGGGATTCCAACGGGATTCGAACCCGAGACCTCCGGATTGCTAGAACAGTGCTCTTACCGACTGAACTATAGAAAACCCTAGTATGTCATCATAACCAAATATTTTGGTTAAGCCTAAGATGAGAACAGAGCATGGAAAAACTTCAATCTCATTTCAGGGGTCTGATATTTGGAACAGTATGCCTTTGGAGATACGAAGACTTGATAGACTCCATCTTATTAAGATAAATGTAAAAAAGTATTTATTGAGTCATTACGTCTCATAATCTTTTGTGATTTGCTGCCAAAGATGTTGTATTCTGTTCAAAAGATTTGATATGTTTAATATAATCTTATAGCTTAGTTGTTCTTAGTGGGTGAATGTCCACTATTGTAAATACTTAGAATAGACTGTTATTTAATCATAGTTTCTTGCCTCATTTAAATGTTAGTCATTTATTCATGTACAAAGGGTCCTACGCCCCACTAGCAATAGCTGCTATTTCTGTAGGGTCCTTTTACCAATTTGTTTGTATGTTAACATTTCTTATATACATGTATGATTGTTGTTATATACTTGAACCTTTTGGTAATAAAGTTTATTCATTCATTCATTCAACCATACACTTCCTCTTTCATTTTGATCCATGAAGCAGTGATATTACAGACAATTGTACTTAGTATCACCTTGACAATCACGATATGACATTTTGCTGATCTAGCCTAGTCAAAAATTCCAACGTATGACAGACAATCTTTACCGTGGTTACTTATCATAAAGGGACAGTCAAATCCTCAAAACTTACTTCGAATTATAGTGGTTTGCTCATACCTTGTCATATTCATATTAACAATAAAAGCAAGGGACAGGTTTCGGTTTTTCAAATTTACATTTTGTTCAAAAGATATTTACGATTGAAGTGTTCCGATGGTAAACTGTCTACGGGATAATTTAAGCCGTGTACAAAGTAAGTGCAATGAGTTAGTAAATATCACTTTACATTTTTGCTCATTTCTCGGCCAAATAACATCCAATTAACGTGAAATGTTCACACATTACTTTCTGGACATATCAGATCACACCAATACACATTTGTATTAACCACGCATCACTTTTTGAACTTGTTAACAAAGTTACTAGATCCCTTTAATGTATGGAAATTCTCAAAATTACATTTGACCCGACAAGACATGTATTTCGTCTGTTTGTCTTTCCTTCACAAGTCGCTCCCTGTAGACAGGGGTCAACGGTATCTATGGGAGGGCGGTCAAAGGTCAATTAGCATGCTGTGCAAAAGGAGACTTTTGATTGGTCTGAATGGTGGCGCCTATAATGAGAGATGAAAGCATTACTTACATACTGATATCAAGAAGGTAGATAACAACACAGGCACAACATCCGATAGGCGTACATCTGTTTTTATCAACAAAGTTATTTTGAACATTTGATTCGATTTTGTAAAGATAATGTAGTCAATTTCGTGGCAATTCTGGTCAGGTTTTTCCATTCACAAATTGTTTATGATGTAATTTTTCTTTTATGATGTAATTTGTCTGTTACTTTGTCCGGGACATAACCGACTATTTTACATTTTTGTTTGAGGGGTTTTCCAAATCTGTTCTTTATGGCCCGGTCATGTTTCACCGGATAGCGTAAACGGATGCAGAGTAAAATTTTCAATCCGTTCGTCTCCGTTCATATGCATTTCTTGTCCGTTCCTTGTCAGGCGATGTACGTTGTTCTATCAGGCGGAATGTTTTGTGCATAAAGCAATGGAGACGACTTTCACCACCGGATAATTTGATTTCGCAAATGTTCTATTCGTCGGGCATCCGTTTATACGCTATCCGGTGATATATGACCGGGCCTTTAGCTTCCTTCTAAAGTTAAAATATATTTACATGATACATTCATCCAGTTGTTGTTTCGCTTCTTTCTCCCAGACTTTGATGGATCGGGTTCGGTATCAAGTCATGATCAAGGTCAGGATGAAATGTAGACAGACAACGAAGGTCCTATTTGTGCACATGGTTTATTCATTCGCGGGCTAGAAATGTAACAAATGGAATGAATTTCCGATCTCAGCAAGGTTATTCGTCAGAGTACGTATCGTTTTCTCTTTTCTTTTTGGGTTTTTTTTTTTATTCCGCTACAGCCCTGCGGATGATTATTGCCATTTCACTTTACACGAAGTGTATTATCGAATGAAGCTAATTCCAAACCTTGACGTAAGGTGTAATCGGGTTTAGGATGACATCCTGTTTCTAGTTCGTCGGGCAGAGAGTACATTTAGGTACACTTGTCTACGCTGTCTAGGCCAAGATCAACGTCTTAAAGTACTATGTTTCAGGCGAATATACGTTCCAAGTGAAAAGATAAGCCTGACACGATCTTCCTCTTATTAAAACCCTAATTCTGATTTCTGGGTTAGACAATTGTGCTTAAAGGACCAATCTAGGATTTACATCAAAGAATGACAGATATCTGACATCATTGGAATGGTGGGATATGATAAGATAATGTTAGTTCATACCTTCCATGTAAATCTCACCGCATTATCTTCATTAATCAGGTAAAAGTGGCTGATGATATTTATTTTGTTTGTGTAATCTGAATAAAGGGATGCAAACGCAGTAATTCAATTCACGGCTCATTCGTTATCAGGAGGGCCACATTTGAATTCATTAAACCAATAGTAACAGCATGTCTCATTTTAAATTTCGTGCACAGTATTGTTATGCCATAATCTAGTTACTATGAACATTTCTAGAGAGACTGCAAACCTCTGAATTGCCCTTTAAACACAACCAGACATTCGCGAATATTAGGTCAAGCATACTATAGCGGAGCAGATACGCGTTGATATTGGGTCAAGAATATAGCAGGGTGTATACATGCACACGAGATTACTTAAACTTGTATCGATCAAGTCCCTGACAGGTATAACCAGAGCACGGTATATATACAACAAGATCCTTAAGAACTGGGTTATTGATTGAAATTATGTACACCTGAGCAACATGGGTTCTCCCGAGTGAATTGAAGGGGAAGAAAATGTCACGAAAACACTGTCTTCTGTCACCTTTGCAGCTTGCCCTTTTCTGCATTATCTCGCTCCCCTTTTTTCGCTCAGACCTCCTTTTCTATGATTGTTTTGGCTCTTTTCCGCATCGCATCTCTTTCCTTCTTTTCGCTCATACTTATTATATGATCTTGTCTATGTTTTGCCTCTTCGTGTTCCTGTTTTTAGTTCTAATGTTCTTCTTTGTTTGTTCTTTACTCCAGGGTACAGATGACAGCTCATGCAAATATACACCAATATATGGCACGGTTCGCTGATGCATGTATTGCATCCACACATACGTTACAGAACTTGTGAGTCGGGTTTTTGAACCATATGAAACCTGTTATTGATACCTGTTACTGAACATGGGGTCAGAATTTTGAACCAGCTGAAACCTGTTAAAACCTGTTGAAACCGGTACATGTCACGTGTTGCTGTTCTGTTACCTATAATTACTTTTACAAAACGTAGTATGTCATAATTATGTAGTCGGATGTTTCAACCGGCTGAAACATGTTAAAAACCGGTTGACACCTGTTGAATCTCCGATTTACAATGCACATATCTGCGCCATGCTTCCACAAGGAGTCCATGCAAGAGGTGGATCAGTCCTCCTTCGTTTCAAGGAAGGATCCCAGGAATACAAGCTGTCACGGTGGCCAATTACGACTTATAAGATGGCATTTTTGGTGAACAAATATCAACTTTATTTCATATGCTGCACATTGCGAAATACAATAATGGCGATTAGTTGGTTCGAAAACTTGATGAAAAAATGCAGACGCGGTGATAGACATGCTTTTAGAAACGGTGTGGGCTAGGACGCTGTTCCCATTCTCTGACGATGCGAACTGTGTACAGTCAACACGCCCCGTGAACCACCTTCCGATTTTAGCCGACCTGTGTTCTCAGCATGTCCACCACGTCGATGCTGGGTGAGCGAGAATGGAGTATTTTTGACGACGCCAACACTTTGGTGAACGCGTTCTCGGTTCTGGCAGAGGACGTGCTTGAGGACCGGACGCGCGTGCATGTCTTCTATAAACTGATATCATTATGCTTGACGTGACAGTCGAAGTATGTTGTGTGGACACGTTGCGGATAAGGAGGACGTCACCTTCGGTTGGATGAGCATGAGACGAGGTGGAATATAGGTGGAATATAGGTCGAGCATCTGCTGGTATACGTTACGCTAATTACGGCTCGGTTTCCGCCATGAAAAAAGGCAGCGTCCTTTTTTTCGCAGGATGTGTGTTTGCCATTATCATTACAAGTTTATTACAAGTTTACAACACAAAATAATCGTCACATGTAGAAAGCATGATCAAACAATACATCCAGGATATGATAGGAGTAATGCGTAGCCCAGCTAAGGGGGGCAATAGGGGTACAGCTAGGCGGCCCCATTAAGGACAACTTTGTTCCCCCTTTTTCTTCCGCCTCGATTTTCCCTACCCATACGACTGGAAGTAATTATGAAAATTGGTATAGCAGAAATGGGGGTAATACATTTTGCATTTATGGATGCCATAAACATCGAATTTGTCAAAATTAATGCGAGGTAAGAGCTGGCGGTTCTCGTGTTTTTGTGACCTACTTTCTCGTAGGTTGAGAAAGAGATAGAGCCGACGTATACCGAAACATAATACTCAAGAAACCAGAACGTATAATGATATAGTTCTGTCTGTCATGCTTGTATCAGTATACATCTTATTCTCACCTCTTGTTCTTAAGGGATGTAGTAACTGTTTGTTGAAATGTGCAAAAGCTGGCATATGGTTGATAAAATAGTATGTATCCTTGCTATCTGATATGTCCACTAAGTGATGGGTGAAAATTCCATGGTTAATGAATGTCATATGACCGAGTATATGTAATATTCGCTATTAAACTCATTTAACTGACTTTGTACATTTTCATAATTATCCACTAGATAGTGATAAATCCGAACACTTCAATTATACATATCTTTATAACGAAGAGAAATGCGCAACACTAAAAGCTGCTTCATCAATACAATTACAATAAGGATATATGTGAGAACCGATAGAGTTCCAATTAAGCTTGAGGAATTTGACAATGTGTATAGGTACATCCCTGTAAATGATCGTCCTAAAAATGTATTATATTAATTATACAGGAGAAACACAATGGTTTCAATAGTTTTAGTCAGCCATCAGATTCAAATTTGAAAATAAATGGGAAAGGACAAAAGAAAGGAAACGGGACCATCGGTCTGATAAAAGCAAAACGGAAAATTTCATCTTTTATCTGAGAACAAAAAAAAAGAGAACAAAACACAAAAAAGAACAGAGCCTACAAATGTAAAAATTAATATTTTGTAGTTTGTTCCCCAGACTTGCCTCTGGTCATATTCCATTTCAGCGAGATTAAAGCTCTTCGGGAGGAGCAAGAGAAGCTCGGTTTCAATATGGATGAGCATCTAGACCATGCCCGTGTCCACATGGTACCGGAAATCAGGGGCATCGACAGAAAGAGGGCATATCTCTTTTATAGGTATTGCGTCCACATGACATAAGTATCTGACTCCAAGTCCCTCCAGGCCTGGGCCCCATTGCAGAATGAGATACAATGGATTGTAAGTTACAACTAATTGTAAGTCAGATCATGTGGTCTAAACGCGCAAATCTGATTGGTTGAAACGCGAACATTTTCTGACGTACAATCAATTGTAACTTACAATCGATTGTATCTCTTTCTGCAACGCGGATTTGACTATATTTGGCGTCGTACTCAACTAGACAACAAAAGAAGAACAGTTGGTGAATGTGGGGAGGGGGGGGGGGGGGGGGTGGAGCTTTAGCGTTACGTCATCACGTTCCAACTCACAAGTGCACATGCTAATCGAAAGGTCTCTATATAACCTTGTAAATCTCAATTCACCTCGATCCTCGATCAAGGTTCATCTAAAGCCCGGCACAGACATAGTCGACTCGACCCGATCCGACCCGAGTCATTCACGGCCGATTCATCATGTTGAATTGGGCCCGAACAGCTTCAGACTGGCAACATTGGGGTCGTGAGGCAATGCACAAAGAGCCGATCCAACAGAAAACCAGTCGGATCGGGTCGGGTCGGCTCTGTCTGCGCCGGGCTTAATTCGACTTCCGGAGGAGCTTGAAAATCTCGCTGCCTCTTTCTTAGACTTCGTATCAGGCAGCAGAGCATCTATGCGACATCGCGTAGATAAGTAGATAAGTTTTGCAGCAAGCGAGTTGTATTAAGGGCCAGGGCCCGTATTTGTTAAACCCCACTATAGCTTTAGTTACAACATTAGTCTATGTTGCATTATAGGACGAGGCAAGCAACACGAAGTTTAAATTCTAATTTGGACTTAAATTTGTGGAAAGCAATTGCTTGCTATGTACAATACAGGGTGGCCCAAAAAAACGGAACGGGGCACTTCCCAAAATATAATACCACAATGTTTATGTTCATCGGATAGGGTGTCCTTTCCAATGAAAAACGATACCAAGAACAGTGATTTTGGTCAGGTCGTTTTTGTTTAAGGACGCAGTGAGTGAGACCATGTCAGGTGCCGATTTATGTCGATTTCGACCTAGTCAATGCCAGTTTAACCGCACTCCTTGCCCGTAATACCATTCAGCGACCATGCCCATTCTCTCGGCACACGGCTGAGTGCACACTAACAATAGTGCGCGATGCTCAACGCTATGAACGGCGCGAATCAACGCTATGAATCACACGAACCGCCGCGGTGGTTCGTGCGATTCATCAAGCGCTGGCTCAATACAAATTGACAAAAAAGAGAACCGGACATGGTGTCACTCACAGCACCCTAAAACAAAAACTACACGACCAAATTGACTGTTTTTGGTATCGTTGTTCATTTGAAAAGATACTCTATCCGATGGACATAATACATTTGATACTATATTTTGGGAAGTGCCCCGTTCCGGTTTTTTGGGGCCACCCTGTATAACATTTTTTTTTTTTAATAGAGCAAACATGTTGGTTCAAAAAACACAATTTGTTATTGTTCATGTAAAATGAATTAAGTCTCAAATAATGTGAATTTTTTTTAATTCCGAGGCTAAAAATGGCTCTCCATAACTTTAAGTCCAACCTAAATTTAAGCCGTTCAACTTAAAACCTTTATGAAATACCCCCATGAATAATGTGTATGTCTGTTCCACAAAAGACACACATTTTAAATGTTTAAATTATTAAGTGATTAATTATGAAATATCAACATTTCCACTTGATGCCTTTCTCGACCTAAATGGGCAATAATAAACCAAGATCACGTTCGTATTTTCCGAAGCGAGCCTTCGCTTCCATCGAATAGGGGCATTATAATTGCCCATACTCTCCGATCTACATTAAAACGCAGACTCCTCATATCATTCGTGCGTGTTTGTGATGATTTTGTTTTATACATATTTGTTTTTTATTAAGAACACGATTATACATTTTGTCTCATGTCTAAATGTCATTTCGAATGAGCTTCGGGGAAATAATAAATTATATATTTATTTAGATGATTGGTCTATATAGCTGCCTACTTCTCTGGCATGTCTAGGTCGTTACGTTTCCAACGAACTAGTTCAGCGAGTCAGGAACGATCGAGAAAAAAACCCGTCTGGATGATTTGCTCCGAAATTTATATCGAACGAGAACCGTGTATATTTGATAATTGGCGTGCATGTAAGGTCCTTATGATTATTTATTTTATGAGTTCACTGTACGGAGAGGTTGGTGAACGTTCTAAAGAGCAGAGTGACTCGATGAATATTAAAGGGATAGTTGAGTTCTGGTAAGGAGAGTACAGTTTTAGTGAAACTGAATTTTAGTAACCAAAACCTGCATCATTACATTACAAACTAATAGTTATGACTAGAAAGGAACACAAAATTACAAATGACGTAGTAAAGATCATGTTATCATTCAAAAAGAGCCGTTAAAACGTAAGAGGGCGCTCTCTAAACACTCATCGGTTTCAACCATTTTGAATAAAATATTGTGCATGTGATGCTTTTTTGAAATAGTGATTAGATAGAGAAATAACCAACAACTATTTAAATACCTATTTTGTAACTTTTTTGAAAAGAGGAAGCATTTTTTTGAATTTTTAACGGCTGGTTCAAAATTCTCTAATAAACCCGGGGCCCCGGGTTTATTACAAATTGTTATATTTATGGATATTTCAGCCGTTTCTGAACCGATTTTGATCAAACAAAGAGGATTTTATTGTTTAAATATTATGCTCTTTCAAATTTTACACTCAGTTTTTCATTACCTCACAAACCAATTAAGTAGTCTAGCGCCCTCTCTACCAAAACTCAACTTTCCCTTTAAAGAGCATGAATCGAAATAAAAAAGAGAAGAAATAAGGTCAGATAAGAACGATAAAATAAAAAAAGACTGAAATGACCGTCAAAAAGTACACATACACCTGTGGACGGTAATTCTAATTTCTGAAACAAACATGACAAGATACAAAGGGAAGCGATAATTTCAATGTTGTAGCAAAAACTGTTTGTTGAACTTTACAATGTGTAAACTCAAAGCCATTAATTGATTATCGATTGAATACAGTACGACAAATCAACATTATCTGCACAATGTAAATGTCTGTCATATTGAAGAAAATCCAATAACGTTTTGGATTGATTGACAGTTAATATCACATAATATTAAAACGCCCCCACTTTACGTTCACTCTCTCACCCTCTCCCTCTCTCTTCAACAACCTCCTCTCTCACGCTTACTCTCTTCTTATGAGTTCTTCATTACCTACACAATCTGTATAGTTATGTAATTTATCACCAATGTATGTGGCGTTGCGCTCTAAATCTCGATCACTGTAAAAATGTTCGATGAGTATATCACGCGTTTCGAAAAGACTAGGAGCGCAAGCGATTACTGCATACAGGATTCAATGCGCGCACGCACGGCGTCGCGCCAGGCCACTAGTATTATACAGGGTGGCCCCCAAAAAACGGAACGGGGCACTTCCCAAAATATAGTAACAAAACGATTATGTCCATAGGATAGAGTGTCCTTTCCAATGAAAAACGATACCAAGAACAGTCATTTTGGACGAGTAGTTTTTGTTGTAGGACGTCTTAAGTGAGACCATGTCAGGTTCCCATTTTTGTCATTTATTACCGAGTTAAATCGCACTTCCTGCCCGTCATAGCATCGGACAACTATGCCCATTCTCTCGGGACACAGCTGAATGCACACTAACAATGGCGCGCGTATTTCTCGTTCTTCAATGGTCTTCAATGGTAAGTGCGATTTATCTAGCACTGACTTGGTAAAAATTGACACAAAAGGGAACCTGACGTGGTGTCACTCACAGCGCCCTAAAACAAAAACTACACGACCGAATTGACTGTTCTTTGTATCGTCTTTCATTGGAAAAGACACCCTATCCGATGGACATAATCATTTTATTATTTTATTTTGGGAAGTTCCCCGTTCCGTTTTTTGGGGGCCACCCTGTATATCTTTAACATTTTCAAAATGCCCCTCTCCAAGTATCCCTGTCTTCTTGTATGCAATATATTTTCGAATATTCAAGAACAACATCCCAACCCTATACCTATATTAACTAAACTGACAGCGTGTCAACTGACAACGAATATCGGCTGCAACGTCCCACTAGAGTTCGCTCTTATGAAGGATTTGTAATTGGAAGATTTTTTTTTTCAGCGAATTCTTCCTCTTAACTCTCCAAAGTAATAAGCCTAACTTTAAGCTTGTAACTATCCAATAACCGTTTTTCGGGGGACTGGGAAAGGCAAGAAAAGATGTGTTTTTTTTTTTTTTTACTGATGTTAAATGAACATGTACGCAATCAATTTGACGCTGTTAAAGTCATACCTGTAAAGTGTCCAAATCCACGAAAATTACTTGGAGCTTCCTCGTTTCTCTTCTACCGTGTTGTTTAGCTTATGGTAAGAGAAGAATAAAATAGGGTTTGATTTTTTCAAATGTCCCTTTAGTATGAAGATAATTATCATTGAAAATCATTATTTCTAAAGCGTTAATCAACGCAATTGAAAAAAAGTACAATTGTCTTAGCTGAGAACGTCCGCATGCAGCACGCGTGAGAACATTCCGGAGATTGAACTTTGAGCCGAGCGAGTTCAAATTCCATGAATTATGTACTACGTGTGTAAAAATAGACGGGTGCGAATATCTCAAACGGATCATTCATTACTGCGACAAATGTATGGCAGACCATCAGTATTCGGTGATAAAATATGAACTCAATATTCGTTTTTTCACTAGGTAAACAGTGTTCGTTTTCTTTCAAACTTTCACAAATCTTTCAATTGTATTTTACAATGATATTGATATAGGATTGAAGTCTCAAATGTCATTTTGTGCAATATCTGACACTTTACAGGTATCACTTTAAGTAAATGGTTAGGTGAGATTCGGATTGTAGTCCCTTAAAAACAATATGGCATTAACTCCATGCATCATAAATCATTTTAAAATTATAATAAATATCGGTTGTATTTGTTTATAATGTGTCTTATAATTATTTGATCTGAAAACAAATACAAACTATTTTACTACACGTTGCTTCGTTATCTATCGTTGGTGAATTGTTTACGAAAATATCATATTAAATCATAGCCTATATTTCTTATTTGCACACATTAATAAACGAAACGAGGAAATGAGCTGAAGCTCAACATTCATGAGGGGAAATCAAAATCAATTAAATCATGCATGAGTCATGATCTGTTTTTTTTTTTTTTTTTTTGTGCTGTGCTTTTAATGTCATCATCGGATGAAGGTCAAGTGATCGAGGTGATCATTATATATATACGGTAAAAAGCTTCATTATGATTCCCTCATCATGAATGCATTATGTGATCCCATCAATGTAATATAGCTTTAATTAGGCCTCTCAGCGTGCTCCAGTCACACGTACACGACTACCCGTAAAGCCTTACCGTATAGCACGTAATTTGCATGTTTGTGGAGTGAAATGAAACGGGGCTATTCGATGGCAATTTCGTGGCTGATCCGTACGTGGCAATTAATACGGGACAATACGTGGCAAAACCGTGCTTTCGTGCCGTTTACAGGAAGGCAAAGCTGATAACAATAACCACGTCATGGTAGAATGTTGAACATTTTGACAATTTCAGCTCTGCCTTCCCTTAATTGGAACGCAAACCCAGCTATATGCCACGTACTATGACGTATCGCCACGAATCGGTACGGAACAACCGCGAAATTGTCACCGTACAGCCCCGTTTCTGTGCATTCCAGTAAAAAAAAAAAAAAAAAAATGCCAATACGTGGCTCCAAGCGGCAAGGCTTTTCGGGTATGTGTGACTGGGGCATAATACATGTCAGAAGAGTAATCCCAGGGGGGATTTACCGCATATTGAAAGAGCCTATTTTGCTCATCCAATCAGACCACCTGCCCGCGACGGGCCGGAAACCTCCATCAAAATTTGAGACAATTTAGACAATGATGAGTTATGACTAAGTGAAATCCCTTAATTGACATTCGTACTTATCTCAATGACAGGCTTAATTCGGGTCCATACGAGAAACCAAAATCGTCGGATTCAATTCACTCTCCAAGAGCCGTTTTTTAATACAATTTTTGTAAAGCAATTCATTTGTTTTCAATATCATTTATCACAACGATAAGAAGAACACGTCTAGGAATCAGTTTATATTATATAAAATAAAACACGGGGCCAGGCATAATGATGGCTTGGGTGGACCCGGGGTAATAATATATCAGCGATTAACGTGTAACCTAGACCAACACATCAGCCTTTATTCCGACGGACCGTTTTCCACCGAGACTGCGTCTTGGCTCCACTGACCGCTCCACCTAGATGGGGTGGTAGTAGATAAATTATATATGAAGTCAGATTGATTACGAGTCGGTTATATCTGTGTAAGTATAAGCAAGACAGCCAGATATATATACATTTTCAATGTGTTAATACAAAGTTAGGTGGTGGTGTGGTATGATTGGATAGGCGCTTGGCAACAAAGCACGGGAGCAGAGTTCAAAACCTTATCGATGCCCCAGTACAGCACTTGACTTGTGTCCTTCAGCAAGGTACTTGATCCACAGTGCTGCCCCCACCAATGCAGGTACTTGTCATGAATGAGGTTATGTAAAAGCATGCGTGCACTGTAATAAAGCACCTGCTGGAATGCTCCCCAGGGAGTGGAGAGAGTGCACACAATAAGTGCTAGCTTAATTGCGGGTGTGTAACCAATGGCCAAGTTAAATATAATATTAGGTGCAGGTCCCTCTGGGTGAACAGTGAAAACGCACTGCAGAGGCTAACCTGGATAAATACAAGTAAAAACAATAACATTGAAAAAAGATGACCCGAGACTCGGTTTCAAACATAATTATGACGTATGGACGCAACTTTAAGTGAAGCACCCCCTCTTAAATGGATCTAGTAACATTGTCAAAATTCTCAAACTTCAATTCGAATTCTAGCGGTTCCCTCATATACCTCGTTGTATTCAGCATGGGACCGGTTTCGGCTTTTACGATTGAAGTGTTCAGCTGTAAAAACTATCCACTGGATATTTATAACCGTGTACGAAGTCAGTGCAGTGAGTTGGTGAATATCACTTTGCATTTTTTCCCCTCATCACTCGGCCATAATATAACGTCCATTTAACTTGAAATGTTCACACAATACATTTAATACCCAGTGGACATATCAGATAACAACAATATACATTGTATCAACCATTCATTACTTTTTGCAAATGTCAACAAAGTTAGATCCCTTTAATCAACCGCCATAATAATGATTGACAACTTTAAGTCTCCAAATTGACCTTGCTATTCAATAATTATAATAATTACTCTTATCCCATCGGGTCAGATTCGCCTCTATTTTGAATCATGACAAATTCTTATTTCCGCTAACATGAATAATATCATGAAATATCATATATCCCGCAGGCGCGCGTAGATATATCTTGTTTGCCATACGACTATAATTAAAATTGATGGGACTAAATTTATCAAAGGGATAGTACAGTTTTGGCTGAGAGGGCGCTTCAAGATATAATTTCTTAGGGAGGAAATGAAAAACTAAGCATAGTATTTGAACATTACATGATTGTTTAAGACAAAATAAACCAGAACTGTACTATCCCTTTAAACGTCCCTTTTTCCTTTTCTTATTTTGTATTTATTGTTTAAATGTTATTGACTTTATTTATTTATTCATTGTATTGTATCATTTTAATTTGTTATGTTTTATTTATTTATTTTTATTTCCTTTTCTTTCTTTCTTTTTTTTTGAGGGGGGGGGGGGGGAGGCTATGTACAACATTTGTCGATAAACATAAACCAATAGGTTCACTAGCTCTAGTTATAGTCTAATTTTCTGTATTATCAGCTTCAAAATTAGATTGAACTTTACGAACAAAGTAAATTTTTAAAAATGTGTAAGGTTATACGTGTTATCTTTTTCCTTATCGTCTTTTTTTTATTTGTTTGGCACGAAAGAAATAACAATGCTTACTTCATTATTACATATAATTAGCCTTGTGCTAATCATACCATACGCCATCAACATGTTTGCATTCACAAGGATCACATCGCATTAAAGGCATTGTACAGTTTTGGATGAGAGGGCGCTTCAAGAAATAATTTCTTTGTGGGTTTATGAAAAATAAATGTAATATTTGAAAGATCGCGTTGAATTGAATTGAATTTAATTTAATCTATTTGGCAAAAGTAAAATACAAAATATTACAAATAAATGTACATAATTATACATGATTTTAGAGACCAAGCAGGTTCATGTATTTGGCAGAAATTCTTCAGAAACTGCTGAAATATACAATTATTTAATTCATAAGTCATTAAGTCATAATTTGCGCAGTCATGTTAAAAAAATTAAAATTACCGTCGCTTCTTCGCTTCGTATAACATTTGATGGAATTTTTCAATATCGCTTGCCTTCTCTTACCTTATAAGATAACTAAATGGGGGAATTAACTGTCCATGGCATAAGAATAAAACACACACAATAATTATACATTTGTTATAATCGTTAATGATCATTCATGGTGATGACAGAGTTAAATACATGAAAACAATTGACTACGATATTTGGAAATCTCCATCATACCGGGTTCCAGTGATAAACGGGCTCAGTGCTGTTACGTGGTACGCATAGGCTTCATGTGCGGTGTCTGATAGATAGTAGCCTGTTTTCGCAACGACGACGCGGTTATTTTAGAACGCTAATCTTAGCGGGGGGTCGCACTCAGAGGGAAAATTTCCGCGTAGCGTCCAAACCTACAACGGTATTCGGCTGAATTAGCGTCCGGCGTAGAGCGGAGGGGACAGTCCATACTTCAATGGGTCAGCCAGAGTTCAGTGGATGGTCAGCCAATGAGCGCATGTTCTCTCGAGCAAGGACACGTTCCCATCGTATCGATGCACGTTCCCCGTACTCTTCACTGCGAAACTGCAAATAGTTCGCGACGTAGCCAGAGTACGGATACGTTCACAGCTGACTGATTCCTCCGTACTCGGCCCTTGCGAAGTCGTTTGCGAAAAGAGTCTAATTAGCATTGGTTGCCAAAGTTCACCTAGTCGAACTCATCGGCCCTGTGGCCCAATGGATAAGGCATCTGACTACGAATCAGGGGATTCCAGGTTCGAGTCCTGGCAGGGTCGACATTTTTTCTTTCGTTTTCTTTTCATTTTAGTTTCTTTATGCATTATTTCATCGTGTGGATATCAAGATTAAAACACAGCGGCCCTGTGGCCCAATGGATAAGGCATCTGACTACGAATCAGGGGATTCCAGGTTCGAGTCCTGGCAGGGTCGACATTTTTTCATTCGTTTTCTTTTCATTTTAGTTTCTTTATGCATTATTTAATTGTGTGGATATCAAGTTTAAAACACAGCGGCCCTGTGGCCCAATGGATAAGGCATCTGACTACGAATCAGGGGATTCCAGGTTCGAGTACTGGCAGGGTCGACATTTTTCTTTCGTTTTCTTTTCATTTTAGTTTCTTTATGCATTATTTCATTGTGTGGATATCAAGATTAAAACACAGCGGCCCTGTGGCCCAATGGATAAGGCATCTGACTACGAATAAGGGGATTCCAGGTTCGAGTCCTGGCAGGGTCGACATTTTTTCTTACGTTTTCTTTTCATTTTAGTTTCTTTATGCATAATTTCATTGTGTAGATATCAAGATTAAAACACAGAGGCCCTGTGGCCCAATGGATAAGGCATCTGACTACGAATCAGGGGATTCCAGGTTCGAGTCCTGGCAGGGTCGACATTTTTTCTTCGTTTTCTTTTCATTTTAGTTTCTTTATGCATTATTTAATTGTGTGGATATCAAGATTAAAACACAGCGGCCCTGTGGCCCAATGGATAAGGCATCTGACTACGAATCAGGGGATTCCAGGTTCGAGTCCTGGCAGGGTCGACCTTTTTTCTTTCGTTTTCTTTTCATTTTAGTTTCTTTATGAATTATTTAATTGTGTGGATATCAAGATTAAAACACAGTGGCCCTGTGGCCCAATGGATAAGGCATCTGACTACGAATCAGGGGATTCCAGGTTCGAGTCCTGGCAGGGTCGACATTTTTTCTTTCGTTTTCTTTTCATTTTAGTTTCTTTATGCATTATTTCATCGTGTGGATATCAAGATTAAAACACAGCGGCCCTGTGGCCCAATGGATAAGGCATCTGACTACGAATCAGGGGATTCCAGGTTCGAGTCCTGGCAGGGTCGACATTTTTTCTTTCGTTTTCTTTTCATTTTAGTTTCTTTATGCATTATTTAATTGTGTGGATATCAAGTTTAAAACACAGCGGTCCTGTGGCCCAATGGATAAGGCATCTGACTACGAATCAGGAGATTCCAGGTTCGAGTCCTGGCAGGGTCGACATTTTTTCTTTCGTTTTCTTTTCATTTTAGTTTCTTTATGCATTATTTAATTGTGTGGATATCAAGTTTAAAACACAGCGGCCCTGTGGCCCAATGGATAAGGCATCTGACTACGAATCAGGGGATTCCAGGTTCGAGTACTGGCAGGGTCGACATTTTTCTTTCGTTTTCTTTTCATTTTAGTTTCTTTATGCATTATTTCATTGTGTGGATATCAAGATTAAAACACAGCGGCCCTGTGGCCCAATGGATAAGGCATCTGACTACGAATCAGGGGATTCCAGGTTCGAGTCCTGGCAGGGTCGACATTTTTTCTTACGTTTTCTTTTCATTTTAGTTTCTTTATGCATAATTTCATTGTGTAGATATCAAGATTAAAACACAGAGGCCCTGTGGCCCAATGGATAAGGCATCTGACTACGAATCAGGGGATTCCAGGTTCGAGTCCTGGCAGGGTCGACATTTTTTCTTCGTTTTCTTTTCATTTTAGTTTCTTTATGCATTATATAATTGTGTGGATATCAAGATTAAAACACAGCGGCCCTGTGGCCCAATGGATAAGGCATCTGACTACGAATCAGGGGATTCCAGGTTCGAGTCCTGGCAGGGTCGACCTTTTTTCTTTCGTTTTCTTTTCATTTTAGTTTCTTTATGAATTATTTAATTGTGTGGATATCAAGATTAAAACACAGCGGCCCTGTGGCCCAATGGATAAGGCATCTGACTACGAATCAGGGGATTCCAGGTTCGAGTCCTGGCAGGGTCGACATTTTTTCTTTCGTTTTCTTTTCATTTTAGTTTCTTTATGCATTATTTCATCGTGTGGATATCAAGATTAAAACACAGCGGCCCTGTGGCCCAATGGATAAGGCATCTGACTACGAATCAGGGGATTCCAGGTTCGAGTCCTGGCAGGGTCGACATTTTTTCTTTCGTTTTCTTTTAATTTTAGTTTCTTTATGCATTATTTAATTGTGTGGATATCATGTTTAAAACACAGCGGCCCTGTGGCCCAATGGATAAGGCATCTGACTACGAATCAGGGGATTCCAGGTTCGAGTCCTGGCAGGGTCGACATTTTTTCTTTCGTTTTCTTTTCATTTTAGTTTAGTTTCTTTATGCATTATTTCATTGTGTGGATATCAAGATTAAAACACAGCGGCCCTGTGGCCCAATGGATAAGGCATCTGACTACGAATCAGGGGATTCCAGGTTCGAGTCCTGGCAGGGTCGACATTTTTTCTTACGTTTTCTTTTCATTTTAGTTTCTTTATGCATAATGTCATTGTGTAGATATCAAGATTAAAACACAGAGGCCCTGTGGCCCAATGGATAAGGCATCTGACTACGAATCAGGGGATTCCCGGTTCGAGTCCTGGCAGGGTCGACATTTTTTCTTACGTTTTCTTTTCATTTTAGTTTCTTTATGCATTATTTCATTGTGTAGATATCAAGATTAAAACACAGAGGCCCTGTGGCCCAATGGATAAGGCATCTGACTACGAATCAGGGGATTCCAGGTTCGAGTCCTGGCAGGGTCGACATTTTGTCTTCGTTTTCTTTTCATTTTAGTTTCTTTATGCATTATTTAATTGTGTGGATATCAAGATTAAAACACAGCGGCCCTGTGGCCCAATGGATAAGGCATCTGACTACGAATCAGGGGATTCCAGGTTCGAGTCCTGGCAGGGTCGCCATGTTTTCTTTCATTTTCTTTTCATTTTAGTTTCTTTATGCATTATTTATTTGTGTGGATATCATGATTAAAACACAGAGGCCCTGTGGCCCAATGGATAAGGCATCTGACTACGAATCAGGGGATTCCAGGTTCGAGTCCTGGCAGGGTCGACATTTTTTCTTACGTTTTCTTTTCATTTTAGTTTCTTTATGCATTATTTCATTGTGTAGATATCAATATTAAAACACAGAGGCCCTGTGGCCCAATGGAAAAGGCAACTGACTACGAATCAGAGGATTCCAGGTTCGAGTCCTGGCAGGGTCGACATTTTTTCTTCTTTTTCTTTTCATTTTAGTTTCTTTATGCATTATTTAATTGTGTGGATATCAAGATTAAAACACAGCGGCCATGTGGCCCAATGGATAAGGCATCTGACTACGAATCAGGGGATTCCAGGTTCGAGTCCTGGCAGGGTCGACATGTTTTTTTTTTCATTTTCTTTTCATTTTAGTTCCTTTATGCATTATTTAATTGTGTGGATATCAAGATTAAAACACATCGGTCCTGTGGCCCAATGGATAAGGCACCTGACTACGAATCAGGGGATTCCAGGTTCGAGTCCTGGCAGGGTCGCCATGTTTTCTTTCATTTTCTTTTCATTTTAGTTCCTTTATGCATTATTTAATTGTGTGGATATCAAGATTAAAACACAGAGGCCCTGTGGCCCAATGGATAAGGCATCTGACTACGAATCAGGGGATTCCAGGTTCGAGTCCTGGCAAGGTCGACATTTTTTCTTTTCATTTTTAGTTTCCTTGTGCATTATATAATTGTGAAGATATCAAGATTGAAACACAGCGGCCCTGTGGCCCAATGGATAAGGCATCTGACTACGAATCAGGGGATTCCAGGTTCCAGTCCTGGCAGGGTCGCCATGTTTTCTTTCGTTTTCTTTTCATTTTAGTTTATTTATGCATTATTTAATTGTGTATATCACGATTAAAACACAGAGGCCCTGTGGCCCAATGGATAAGGCATCTGACTACGAATCAGGGGATTCCAGGATCGAGTTCTGGCAGGGTCGACATTTTTTATTTCGTTTTCTTTTCATGTTAGTTTCTTTATGCATTATTTCTTTGCGTGGATATCAAGATTAAAACACAGAGGCCCTGTGGCCCAATGGATAAGGCATCTGACTACGAATCAGGGAATTCCAGGTTCGAGTCCTGGCACGGTCGACATTTGTTCTTTTTTTCATTTTTAGTTTTCTTGTGAAGATATCAAGATTAAAACACAGCGGCCCTGTGCCCAACGGATAAGGCATCTGACTACGAATCAGGGGATTCCAGGTTCGAGTCCTGGCAGGGTCGATTTAAAATATTTTTAAAATACATGTTTGCTACTGGAATTGTAATACGCCATCATAGTTTTGCTATAATGATAAGCAGTGCAAAGCTTTCTAGTTCCTTACAGCACAAACATGCCTGTTTGAGTTTACATCGCGGAAATATAACCCATAATTATTAAAGGGTAGTACATTTTTGGTAATGCTGAACTTTAGTAACCAAACCTGGACAGTAACATTTTAAACTAGTAATAGTTATAACTCCACCATGCTCGAAATGTATATAAAATTACAAACGACTAAGTAAAAGCCCGTTATCATTCAAAAAGAGCCATTAAAACACAAGAGGTCGCTTTCTAAAAAGGCATTGGTTTCAACCATTTTTCATACAAAAGTATGCATGTGATGTTTTTATTGAAATAACGATTAAATAGAGAGATCATCAACAACTATAGGTTTTCCCGCTCAATTTTGCACTTGTTTCAATCGAATTCATTTAGGGTCATTCGAATTCGCGCGTTGCCGCGTAATCGTTGGTATC